>JZKD02S1672770.1:1107673-1118720 GCA_000966675.3 Picea glauca
ATGTTCTTTGATGGAGCTTCTTCCAGTATAGGTGCAGGTGCAGGAGTGGTATTCAAATCTCCCTCTCAGGAAACCATATCACTGTCATACAGGCCGGAATTTGAAGTCACCAACAATGTGGCGGAATATGAAGCTCTGGTTCTGGGATTAAGGGCTGCAAAAGAAATGGGAATCAGGGAGATGGCTGTGTTCGGGGATGCAGAATTAATTGTCCAGCAGGTCAGAAACGTCTATCAGACCAAGCACCCCCGCCTCAAGAATTACAGGAACGAGGTATGGGATCTAATTGATAGTTTCTTCTTGGCTTTTAACATCTCTTTCATTCCAAGGGAAGAAAATGCTCCAGCCGACTTCCAAGCATTCTCAACTAGTTTTTTCGAAGCTCCTGCACTGCCCACTGACAGATCAGAGGTGGAAATAAGATACAGGTCCTCTGTACCGGACAATGTCAGACATTGGAAGGTATTCAAAGATGATCAGGAGATCGAGAAATTCCTCCAATCCATTGATGACTTCTCTGCATCACGCATAGATGAGGACCCTGACACAGATGGCAGCGACCACCCTGGGGAGTTGCTGAATAAAGTTGCTGACCATCAGATTATTCAACTGCCGAGCAATCATATACCAAGAGGTTTGATCCCATTAGAAAGATTGTTCGATGGGAATGATGTGGCGATAAAGGGCAGGATTTTAGGTGATGATGCTAATACGACTGAATACAACATAGGCACACCAGAAGAGCCCAAGTTTGTCAAGCTGTCGAGGAGTTTGACTGAGGAGTAGAGGATCGGATATACTGATTTGCTGAGGGAGTTTGCTGACGTGTTCGCGTGGACCTATGAAGACCTCAAGACATACGACACATCAGTCATTGAGCACAAGATCCCACTAAAGGAGGAGGCTAAGCCTTTCAGGCAGAAGCTGAGACAGATAAACCCTACGCTGCTACCTATCATGGAGAGAGAGGTGAAAAAGATGTTGGATGCCCAAATCATAGTCCCCTTGAGATACTCTAGCTGGGTAGCCAATTTGGTCCCAGTAAGAAAGAAGAGCGGAGAAATCAGACTCTGTGTCGATTTCAGGAACCTGAACAGGAGTTCAAGGAAGGACAATTACCCCCTGCCCAACATGGAACACATATTGCAGAGGGTCACTTGTGCATCCAGGATATCTATGATTGACGGCTTTTCTGGCTATAACCAGATATCAGTCATGCCCGAGGACAGAGAAAAGACCGCCTTCACCACTCCTTGGGGCACGTTCATGTACGCCAAGATGCCATTTGGGTTGATGAACGCGGGAGCAACGTTTCAGCGAGCCATGGACATAGCCTTCATCGGGGATAAAGATAAGTTTGTGGTGATTTACCTAGATGACATAACAGTCTTCTCCAAGACTGATATAGAGCACCATTGCCACTTGAAGAAGGTTTTCTTGAAGTGCCGCAGGTTTGGCCTTTCCCTGAAAGTAGACATGATCCATCATTGAAATAAAGTAAACATGCACTAAACATCACACATCACACAATTTTTACCGTGGTTCACCCCCTCTTGAGCTACGTCCACAAAGATGTGTCTTCTTTACTCTTTTATTAGGTCTGCTGCAAAATATAGCATTGTGCACGTTACATATTTCTTCTTACAAGCATACAAAGGTTCAAGACCCTCTATGAGGTTGACTAGATCACACCAAGATCCTTAGCCTATGATCTAGCCCTCAAAATTTGGCATATTTGACTCTTATATATCAACCTAGAACTTACAACAACTGAACAACTATTGAACAATCATCAAAAACCAAAAGGAAGAACAACCTCGACCTAGACCTCCTAGGTTCTTATTTATACTAGTTTTTAGGCTTATAGTCATTACAATCTTTTCCCAAAACCCTAACCCTAACATGGTTAGCTTTATCTTCCTACGCGCCATGTTTCTTTTCCTCTTGCATGCTTCTTTTTCTGCATGTTTCTTTATTACCTTTGATTGTGCGCGCTCCAAACTTAGGTCTTCTTTCCAAAATTAGGTCTTTCCCAAAATAGACTTTCTTCTCCAAAATTGTGCCTGCACCCAAAATAGCCTTCCTTCTTAGGATAGGCCTGCACCAAAATAGGCCACCAACACTAACATGTGGCTCATCTCAAGCCACTCAAGTAGTGTGCGCTCCTTCTACTGTTGTCTCTAAACTGTGGAACTTGTTTGCTATTTCCCTTCCTTTTGCCTTGACCTACACGGATTTACCTGTTAGCGCCTCCACTTATTGCGTTGTTATCTCCTCCTGGATAAATTCTGTGCCCTTTTTCTATGCATGTGACACACTTTTATTTTCTTCCTCCAAATGCACAATCATCTATGTTGCTTGTTCTTGGAGGGGTTCCAATTCAGCTTGTCTCTCTTGCTTCTGCATCTGCGCTGCTTTCAAATCTGTCTGCAACTTATTCATGTCTTGAGTGCCCTTCAAGTGCTCTATGATGCTCATTGTTTTCTTCCTTTGTTTCAGCTCTTGTATGGAAGCACTGACTCTTTCCTCTTCTTGGTCCCACTATTGGACCTTCTCTTCTTCTTCCAGGATAGTCCAAATCTATGCAGCTTTGTCGAATAGTTCTTTGACTTCCCTTGCTTCTTTCTCCATATCAGCTATTAGGAGTGCAGATTCTTGTTTCCTTTGTTCCTGGACCTCAAGAGGAGTCGTAGGGTTGAGCCTTTCCTTGAGCTCCTCAATCTCCTTCTTGTATTGGTCAATTATCTGTGAGATCAAATTGATCTTCTCCTCTACGCTTTTCTCCGGTGCTTGCACGTTGTCTGGGATGTGAGAATAAAATGTTGTTAATCCATGTTCTAGATTATATGCGTGTTCTTTATCCTCCTCCTTATCCATGGTCAATTGGTCACATGTGATTTGGATCATTTTCGTGACTCCTCTACCCACCTCCAATTTTGTTGCATCCGTGCGGGCCCTAGACCGCACTTCTTGCATGACATTGGCTTGGAGTTTGTATAATTCCTTAGTGGGTATTTATGCCATGACCATTTCCATTTGTTCCACCTCCTCCAGGGGATTTTGCACAGTATTCTAATCAAATATTATCATTTGACATGTTATCATAAATGTTTCCCTACTCTATACTATGAACTGCACCATCTCCTCTGCTTCTTTCTGCGTCGGTGGCCACTGTGTCTTTTCCGGTTGATGCATGGTGGCCTGTGATCCTGCCTGGCTCCATAGTTGTTGTATGTTTTCATGGACCTCTAAGATCATTGCCACTTCTGCAATTCTAACCACTTCTTCTCTCATGTCTTGGACCTTGTCCGCAACTATATATGCATTATCCTTTGTCAGGGTGATGTCTGGGCCCTCTGTCTCATATTTTCATTTCTTGTGAGCCTCTTTTTCCTACGCAGGCTTCCTTACTTTTTGTGAGGGTTGCTCCCCACTTGTGGTACCCTGGGTTCTTTCCTCTTCATTTTGTGAAGTATCCTTCTTCCCAGCTTGTGGCTGACTTCGTGTCCTTCCTATTGTTGGTGTCCTCCTCAACCGTTTTGGTACTGTGCTACTCCCAGTTGGTTGAGTCCACGTTGTAGTTGTTCTAGTATTGTCAGCCGAGATACCTGTTCTTGTTGAAGTTCCTTTTTTGACCTTGACCTTAGGTTTATAGCACTACGATGTTCCTATCCTCATGGTTGTTTTTTCTACTGGTAGATTCCACTGCACATGCCAGTCTTTGATTATCCAGTCCACTTCCTCTTTCATGATGTAATACTGCATCTTGAGCCATGCCTTCTTGGGATCCCTGGAATCTTAGATCCATATGTGATGCTTAAATTCCTTGAACTTGTCTATCCCATA
Organism: Picea glauca; assembly: GCA_000966675.3. Classification (NCBI taxonomy): domain Eukaryota; kingdom Viridiplantae; phylum Streptophyta; class Pinopsida; order Pinales; family Pinaceae; genus Picea; species Picea glauca. Next base: position 1,111,520 of record JZKD02S1672770.1, read on the forward strand.
TTTCTCTTTCACTACCTCCATCGGTATGCGCCACACAGTCATTGTGCGCTGTTGTATCTCTTCTAGCAACATTACAAAAATAATGTTATTTTCCTGCTGTGTTTTGTTGTCCTTTTCCTGCCAAAGGGACTCATATCTGGCCACACAACTACTATAATAATGCATGCCAACGCTTCCTCTCTACGGAATTTCCTCAAAAGTTTACACCCCATCATCTTGCTGGCGAACCTTGTCGCGTTGTCATTGATTTCTTTGATGACAATGCCTTTGTTCCCCCGAGTAGTGTCGATTGCGCTTTAACTTGTTCTTCTATTTCTTTCTTGCGTGCCTTGTTATCTAGGTATTCCTCTAGCTATGCATCGACTATGGGAAGTCCTGTGATATTGGAAATCAATGCCACATCTATATGCATCAGTCTATCCATCCATAATTTGCCTCCATGGATGCACACAACTAGTTGTTTAACACAGAGTCTGACATTCTTACCACGCCCGAAAAGCGGTATGTCCAACATGTTCATTATTCCTGAGTTATAGAGCCCCGTTATCCAATGTGCGATGAAGAAAACCCCCTCCCTCACTTGGGGTCCGTGCGACCTCCCAGTCTAAGGATCATTCAAATTGAGAGTTGAAACAACTCTCGACTCCTGCTGAGCCCCCAAATCCACGTACACAGGTCCTTTTACTCCCTGTACAGGTCAAGTGTTAGACCCATGAGTTCTTTTCCTAAGCCCCTTCCAAATATCCTTTAAAACAAAATTTTGGGCCCTAGACCCTTTTTCCCTATGGGAATCACATACGACCATGGGATGTGACCAGGAACTACCCCAAAAGGTGCTCATATCTGCTTTGGAGCTCCAGGGTCCAGGAGTCTCAACACTTCAAATTTCCAATCCCTATGAACTCGCAACTAATAGACCTCTGAACAATGGCATGGATCAATGATCCTCCATTATTTAGCAACCAACGACTTTTGTTTTCTCCAGAGCTCCGGGCTTCAGATCTTTTTCAATGCACGACACCTCAACTCCACCGACCTTGAATCAATGAATTTTTGAACACCTACGTGATCAACAACTCCAAATGTCCACCAAGATATACGACTCACAAAATACTTCAGGAATTCAGGATTTGAGGGTTTTTGAAGAACGCACCACAGATCCACCAGAGTGTTGAACCAACGAATACACACAAAAAATAATCCAACATACCCCACACCTTGATAGATGGATGGTCCTGATTTAATTTGGACTTTGGGACTCCAGGGAACTTCCCAAAGCTACACCTTGTTCTCTCTGAACCCCGAATTAACGAAGTGGAAAATCCTTCATCCACGTGTCCTTTGCAATGGATTGTCAAGATGAGCTTCTCCCTTCAGACATCCAGGAGTCCTCGACTCCACGCAACTTGTTACCTATGAAGTGTCAGACCTCCAGACTCTCAGATCTCCTACCAAATATCCACTGTGATGGACAACTCGAATGAGCTCCAACCTTCAGGCCTCTAGGCATTCTTGACCTCAACTATTTCTGCCCGAATTTCCTCTGAAGTGCCTCCCCTACGGAGTGCTAGATCAGGTGACACCTGTCCACCAAGATCAATGGTGGAGATTTATTCTGATTCCCAACTCTTTGGGAGTTCTCAATTAAATTCAATGTAATTATTCTGGATTGTCATACCTCTAGACTTCTAGATCTGTGGAAACGTGTCCTTGGAAACAAATGGCCTAGATTTGCTCTGTTGTTCGGAGCTTTAGAAGTCATTTCACCACAACCTCCTCTTGACCTTCGAATTGCTAAAATGGAGGAGGATCGATCTATTTTCCACGTGGCATTCCTCCACCGATGGTCGAGATCAACTCTGACTCTTCAGAGCTTTAGGAGTCTTGAATACTCCTCGTCCATGTTCTCCTAGATGGCCAGGATTCTGAACCCCTCCCCTAATCTACTGACACACGTCCTAAGAAATTTTATGATCCAGATTTACTTTGGGTCTCCAGAACTTCGGGAACCTCGACTCCTCTGCACCTACACCTCAATCTTGCCGGATAACCAGACCTTCAGACCATGCTCAATATGCTGACACGTGGCCTCTCATCTGATGGCCCAAATACACTTCGGGCTCTAGGACTTCGGGAGACTTGTCCCCTATAAAAAACAACTTGAAAACCTCCAAAATTATGAAGTCTGAATGATGCATAGGGTTAAAGCCCGCAAAATTAACTGGATCCCATGGTTTTCGATCCTTGCACTTAGATATCAATGACTCAGATTGATTCTCCTCCTCTGCATGTTCCCACCTCTATATGGACTTAATCCTCTACGGTCTAGATCCTCTCTCCAACCCAAATCAACAACAGTTGTAGCCTCTTCCTCCTCGGTTGTTTGCACATTCCTTCCAAATGAAGGATTCTTCAAAATTTTCAAAGGATTGGCCTTTGAACCTTACTCTGCAAGGCTGTCTGCTCAGCATTTGCTTGTGCTTTAAAAATGCTACTCCTCCTGAGATTTGAACTTGAAATAAGTTCCTCTGTGGCTTCTTAAGTTTCTCAACAGTCTGGAACTTAGACTATTCTCTCCTTCTGTTATCCTTGCAGGGCCTTGCACACACTTGCACTATTTATTCAACTTAACCAACACTTAGTGAAGTGAGGCCTTTGGGCACTCCTTGCACCTGATCGATAGAAATTCACACTATCTATAACATCCCCGACCACCCATGTTGAGCCATGCTACTCTAGAAAATTCTTTTATTCTCTGCTCAACATACTATAACATACCCAACATCCAACTGAGCTATGCCACATAAATCTTTCGAACTGCATGCAATTAAACATGTACACACAGAAATCTTGCGAAAATTTACATATAAAACGTAAAAAAACAAATATATTTTGTAAATGCACGGATTCATACTGAAATAACAGTAAACATATACATGCAACATATATAGTAAATACCCATAAATATAAAGACTATTATAACCACACATAGGATAAACCCATAAAAATAAACACCTAAATAATAATGCAGCATGTAATTTATCACACAATTAACACTTATCTTGGTAATAATATCACCAACTACGTGCAAACCTTCCACTAACCTCCCAGACTTAGACCACACTGATCATCACTCTCAACAGTGGGTCACCCCCAAGCTAGTACTAAACTCCACCTAGGTAAAGGGATTCCTAACTAGGATGACTATCTCAGACAACAGGAAAGACTTCGTCACAGGTGCCAAATCAAACTAATAGCCTACAATCCCTCATTCCCCACATGCCTGTCCCATCCCAGGAAGTGTGCCCCTTCTCTGCTCAACAGTCCTTCGACTGCCCCACTTCCTTTTTGGGCTTCAACAGCAAGCCAGACATGAAGTATCAGAGCCCTGTAGCTGCAGTTTAGCACCTTCGAAAATAAATTCCCAACAATTCTCTCATCTATAGAGATTGGTCACGGGCCTGGCAACCCACCTCTTCAATATCCCACAGGCCTGACAACTCGCTTCTTCAGTCCAATTCCCAAGCTATCCAGGTACACAAGCATGTATGGTTATGGATACAGGTTCAGTTACAATGACATGAAGGTACAAAGGATAGCTCAATGAGTGTGTGAATGATGATGGAATGATTGACTGAATGACTGAATCCTCCAAGGAATGAACTAAGTCCAAACAATATGTATGCATGTTCCCAACTTGACACTTGTCGTGTTGGGAGCTACTTTGGCCCACTTGTCCCCAACCTTAGAACTTAGGATAAAATAATTATCCATACTTTATACTTAAGAAATATTAATATAATATTCCTTTTTGGCTTAAGCTCCCTAGATTAACCCCCTTTTCTTAACTTTTAGAACCCACTTTCCCTAACCAGTGGAGTTTAGTCTCCCATACTCTTTTATCATGGTTGGTCTGCGCGCAGTGATGTATTTTATATTAATGATGAGACATATACAAAAATAGGCTCATTGGCCCTTAACATCTAGGCTCTCCGGCCTAATCATCACAAAACTGGCTCACCAACCTATAAAACACCACATATACACAAAGGCTCGGCCTCAAAATCTCATGCACTTAAGTTGTTGCGTGCGGTATCCAAGAATGTGCACACTTCATCATTTTACTGCGCAGTACATGTGTGCACTATACCATGGATGGTGCATACAAAAATGATATCAAACATCTCACCAGCTTACTTACATTTGTATTTACATTTATAATTGGGTTTGGCCTAGGGATATTACAATCCCCTCCCCTTATTTATGCATTGTCCTCAGTGCATTATGTACACATATACAACAAAATTTTCAAAAATCCTCGAAAATATGTGGGTATTCTGCCCGCATTGCATCCTCATGCTCCCAAGTAGCATCCTCAGGACCGTACCATGTCCATTGGACCTTTACAAGCCCTATGGATTGATTCCAGAGCTATTTTATTTTCTGGTCCAGAATGCGTATTGGATGCACTTGGAAAGTGCCTTCTTGCTTCACCTGAATCACATTCCAATCAATAACATGATTATCATCAGGTATATATTTCTTGAGAAATGATACATGGAATACATTATGAACAGACATAGATGCAGGAAATGCAATAATATAAGCCACTGGACCAATCCTCTCTAGGATTTCAAATGGCCCACAATAGCGAGCTTCCAACTTTGAACAATTTCCCAACTTCTAGGAACTTTTGTTGGCTTTCACTTTCAAGAATACATGGTCCCCAACTTTAAATTCCATGTGAGTTCTTCCCTTATCAACATAGATTTCCTTCTTGTCTTTGGGAAACCTTTAAATTTTGTTTTATTTTTTATCATTTGATCCTCCATTTCCCTGAGTAAATATGTCCCAACCACTGCTCTATCTGCTGGGTTGTCCCGTCTTACTGATGTGTTTCACTTCCTGCCATAAATTGCCTCAAATGGGCTCATCTTTAAAGATGTTTGGTACCCATTGTTATAAGCAAAATCTACTAAGTGTAGGTAGTCTTCCCATTTTGATGGTTTATCCATCACATATATCCTCAACACATCATCAATCACTTGATTCACCCTCTCTGTTTGTCCATCTGATTCTGGATGATAAGCTGTACTAAAATTCAAATTTGTTCCAAATCCATTAAATAATGCCTTCCAAAAATTTGAGGTAAATTTTGGATCTCTGTCAAACACAATTGTCTTGGGTATCCCATGTAATCGAGCAATTTCTCTCATATAAACATCAACAGTGTTGGCTGCCTTGTGAGTGAGCTTAACTGGAATAAAATGGGCATCTTTAGTAAGCTTATCCACCACTACCATGATATAATCATGTTGTTTGTTTGTTCTGGGCAGTTTGGTGATGAAATCCATTGTTACAACTTCCCATTTCCACTTAGGAATGGGTAATGGCTGTAGAAAACTAGTTGGGTGTCTATGCTTAGCTTTTACCTTTTGACATTCCAAACATTTGGCAATAAAATCAACAACTTCTTTCTTCATTCCTAGCCAAAAATATTGTCTCACGACAACTGCAATAGTTTTCTGATAACCTGGGTGCCCAACATAAGATACATTATGCATTTCTCTCAATATCATATTTTTCAATTCATGAGAATTTGGTACATAAATTCTTCCCCTGTACATGAGAATTTCATCATTATCTAGCTTATATTCTTCAATTTTCTGCTGCAAATTACCTTGTTGTAATTTTGCCACTAATTCCTTGTATTGCAAATCTAATTTTACAGCCTCTAAAATTTTGTGTTTCAAATATGATTGGTACATGCTAATGGTTGTAGCATGCAATTCATGCACTCTTCTGTTGAGTGCATCCACCACTTTGTTCTCTTTCCCATTGATATGCTTTATATCAAAGTCATATTCACTTCGAAATTATAACCATCTACTTTGCCTAGCATTTAGAGTTGGTTGATCAAATAAATATTTAAGACCATTATGGTTTGTCCTCAGCTTAAACCTTTTCCCCATGAGGTAGTGTCTCCATTTACTCAAGGCATGCACTATGACTGCCAACTCCAAATCATGAGTGACATAGTGTCTTTCATGCTCCTTCAACTTCCTTGATTCATAACATATAAAAAACCCATTTTGACCGAGGACTCCACCAAGTCCTTATTTACATGCATATGTACATACAATGAAGTCTTCATTTGGATCTGCAATCCTTAATATTGGAGCACTTGTTAATAATTGTTTCAAGTGTTGGAAACTCTTTTCACAATCCAATGTCCACTGAAACTTCACACCCTTCTTTTGCAAGGAAGTGATTGGGTGTGAAATCTTTGAGAATCCTTCAATGAATCTCCTATAGTAGCCTACAAGGCCCATGAATGATCTAAAATCTGTCACATTCTTTGGCACTGACCATTCTCTAATGACTTCTATCTTCTCAGGATCCACTGCTATCCCATCCTTTGAAATGGTATGTCCCAAATAATGAATTTTCTTCTGATAAAATGAGCACTTGCTCAATTTGGAATACAACTGATGATACCTTAATACTTGCAACACCATCCTAAAATGATGCTCATGCTCTTCTTCTGACTTGGAATATACAAGGATGTCATCTAAAAATACAATGACAAACTTGTCTAAATATTCTTAAAAAACTCCATTCATTAAGCACATGAAAACAACTGGTGCATTTGATAACCCAAATGGCACCACTGTGAACTCATAATGACCATACCTTGTCTTGAAGGCGGTCTTGCTGATATCTTCCTCTTTAATCCTTACGTGATGGTATCCCAACCTGAGATCTTTATTTGAAAATATCTTTGCATCCTTCAATTGATCAAACAGATCATCAATCCTTGGCAGAGGATACTTGTTCTTTACAGTCACTTTATTCAACTGTCTGAAATCAATGCACAATCTTAATGTCCCATCTTTCTTCTTCACGAAAAAGATTGAGGCACTCCAAGGTGACACACTTGGGTGTATATGCCCCTTCTTAAAAAATTCTTCAAGCTGCATTTGCAACTCCTTCGTCTTTAGTGTACTCATTCTGTAAGGAGTCTTTGACACTGGTGCTACTCCAGGCATTAAATTTATAGAGAAATCAATATCTCTCTTTGGGGGTATGTTGGAGCATATCCCTAACTTACATTAGTTTATACCTAGCCTAGACTCCTAGATCTTGGTTAATACATTCATTTACACTTTATTTCACCTAATTTGGCCACATAGAGAAGAAG
>JZKD02S1672770.1:1128857-1142402 GCA_000966675.3 Picea glauca
TCCTACTCTATTGACATTAGCTTGAAAACAGATCTATCACTGAATGATAAGTTCATGTAGCATCGGACACAAACTAGAAAGAAACAGGCCAAGCATGTCATATTAATGAGAATAACGACAACAGTACTTACAATCGTAGATGCGAATGTGACATCTTCGTCAGGTCCCCTTCGTCTAACCCTTGCCTGAAAGATACACAACCTGGATGGCAGCAGCTGCACTGATGGTTCTTCTCTAGCTGACTGCAGATTTCCTCCAAGATCATAAGTTTCACATATACATTTCTTCCCCCATTATCAGCTCCAACACCACTTATGAGATCATAAGTTTAGTGTAATTCTCTTCTTCCAGTCCTCACTTATGAGATCATAAGTCTGACATTCTCTATTTTTCAGCCCATACCACTCATGAGATCATAAGTTTGGTATGATTCTCTCTTTCTCCTTTTCCCTTTCACCATTAGAAAGCTTGCTTATATAGCCTTGGAGAGGCTTAACAATCTTGAGATATCCTTGGGGGAGGTGAGGATTTTCCTCCTTCAGTTGAGGACCTTCCCTAAGATCATGGCTTGATCAGGGATTCGAGCTCAACTGTCTTCCAAGAATGAAAAGAAGCTTCCCCCATTCATCTCAACAGCTTAACAACCGCCCAGAATAGGTAGCGCTCCCTCAAAGGGGCCATCAGAGCGTTGTAGCGCTCCCTAGTCAGCTTTAGGGGGCGCTGGCGCCCTCAAAATCTATAACGCTCCTTCAAAAGGGCCTGGAAGCGTTATAATGCTCCCTGACAGTGTATGAGGAGCGCCGGCGCTCCGAGATAGTGTAAGGGGGAGCGCTCCTCTCCAAAAACTCAGTTTTTGAGGTGCTTTCAGATGGCAAAAGGTTTACAAGCCTGTTGACTCATTTCTCCTCTTCCAAATCAGATGTTTGAGGTGTTTCAAGTGTCCTTCTCATGTCGTTATGGGTACGACATAGGCATCATGGCAGTATGCTCTCTTGTGACACTTGTGAGCAACATGCGACACTTGCGACCTTGTGAGAAAAATGTGACACTTGCAATCTTTGTAATGACGACACTTGCAACACTATCAAAGTGAGTAATTTTGATGTGTAACACTAAGGGTAAAGTTGAAAGAGGTGGAACTTCATAGCGGGGCCCATATGCTGAACAAAGAGGGTAGCAGACAGAGAAGAGTGGAGGATATGCTGATGGAAACACTTTTCCTCATACCAGAGGTAGAGGAAGAGGCCAAGGTGGAATAATCACATGCTTCACATGTGGAAAGAATGAACATAAGTCTTACGAGTGTCCAGAGAAGAAGAAGGACATTGGAGAAACTCACATCACCAAGGAACAGAGGCGGGATGTTGAGGCAGAAGACGCTGAAGGCGGGAGGTCATTGATGATGCGTAAAGTCCTTCTAACACCCGAGAAGGAGGTGGAAAGTTCAATCCAAAGGACCAGACTTTTCAGAACAGCTTGCAAGACCAAGGGCAGGGTGTGAAAGGTCATTGTAGACAGTGGTAGCACGGATAATCTCGTATCTACAGAGATGGTAGAGAAGCTGGAGCTGGAGACGACTGATCATCCAAGCCCATACAGAGTTTTGTGGCTACAGAAGGGACACTAGGTAACTGTTACTAAACAATGCTTGGTTGAATTCAAGATAGGTGGTTATAATGATAAGATCTTGTGTGATGTTATTCCCATGGATGTTTGTCATCTATTGCTGGGTAGACCATGGAAATATGATAGAAATGTGATTCATGATGGGAGAATGAACACATATACCCTGCAGAAGAATGGGAGAACCCATATGTTGCTTCCGATAAAGGATAAGGAGGTGAAACCGGAAGTAAGCAACACAGTACTTCTCATGAGTGGGAAGGAGCTTCTTATGGAGATTAAGAAGAAGGAAGATCCACAATTCTTTGTGGTCAGGAAACCAAGGATTGTTCTGACTAACACAAGAGTGGATGATTTACCAGATGAGATTCAGGAATTGCTAGAAGAGTTCGTTGACATTATAGTAGACAAATTACCTTGTTCGTTACCACCGATGAGGAGTGTGAGTCATCATATTGATCTCATACCAGGGGCTAGTTTGCCGAATAAATCCGCATACATGTTGACGCTGCAAGAAAATGAAGAGGTCAAGAAGCAGGTCCAGGAGTTGCTGGACAAAGGGTTAGTCAGAGAAAGCTTGAGTCCGTGTGTTGTTCCAACAGTGCTCAGTCCGAAGAAAGACGGAGGTTGGAGAATGTGTACCGACTCAAGAGCGATAAATAAAATAACCATCAGGTACAGGTTTCCATTGTCGAGGATGGATGATCTGATGGATTGCCTGAGAGGGGAAAAGTACTTTTCAAAGATAGATTTGAAGAGTGGATACCACCAGATTCACATGAGGGAAGGCGATGAGTGGCAGACAGCCTTCGATACCAACGAAGGACCGTATGAATGGCTAGTCATGCCATTTGGCTTGACAAATGCACAAAGTACCTTTATGAGGCTAATGAATGAAGTCCTGAAGAAATTCATCAGAAAGTTCGTCATCGTGTATTTGGATGATATACTGATTTACAGTAAGTCAGTGGTAGAGCACTTGAAGCATTTGGCCATTGTGATGAAGAAGCTACAGCAGGAGAAGCTGTTGATAAATATAAAGAAATCTTCATTTATGAAGACAAAGCTCATTTACTTGGGTTTTGTTATTTCGGCTAATGAGTTGAGGATGGATCTAGATAAAGTGGAGGTAATTAAGAATTGGCCATCACTGAGAAATTTATTCGAGGTGAGAAGTTTTCATGGTTTGGCTAGTCTCTACCGGAAGTTCATCACGAATTTCAGTGGGATTAGTGCAACAATGATGGATACAGTGAAGAAGCGGCATAAGTATTTTCACTGGACAACAGAGGCTGAGAAGAGCTTCAATCTGTTGAAGCGGAAGATCACAGAACAACCAGTGTTGGTGTTGCCAGATTTCCTGAAGACATTTCAGGTGAAATGTGATGCAAGTGGGTTTTCCGTAGGAGTGGTATTAAGTCAAGAAGACAGACCGATTGCATATTTCAGTGAGAAGCTGGATGAGGTGAAACTGAAATACTCCACGTATGATAAGGAATTCTATGCCATCATACAAGCACTAAAGAAGTGGAGGCATTACTTGATCCCGAAAGAATTTGTATTGTATAGTGACAATCATGCATTACAGTTTGTGACTCAACAGGAGAAGTTGAATCAGAAACATGTAAAATGGGTAGAGTATATGCAGAATTTCACATTTGTGATTAAGCATATTTCTGGTACTGCTAACAAAGTGGCTGATGCTTTGAGCAGGAAGTGGTTGTTGTTGCAGGAATTTCGAGTCCAAACCTTGGGTTTTGATAATCTCAGGAACATGTACGCAGATGATGTAGATTTTGGAGAGGCGTATGAAGCAGCTGAGAATCCAGTTCTCAGAGATAGGAGTCCTTGGATAGATTATATGATCCAGGAGGGATTGTTGTTCAGAGGCAATCAACTGTGTATCCCAAAATGCTCCATGAGGGAGAATTTGTTAAAGGAGAAGCACAGTGGTGGATTAGCAGGACATTTTGGCCATGACAAGACATTCGCAAAGCTGAGTGAATCATAATTTTGGCCAGGAATGCGAGAATATGTCAAGAGGTTCGTCGACAGATGCAAAATTTGCCAGCATTCAAAAGGGAGAAAACATAATGCAGGGTTTTATCAGCCATTGCCCATACCAGAGAGGCCATGGGAAGCGATTAGCATGGATTTTGTATTGGGGTTGCCGAGGACACAAAGAGGTGTTGATTCAATCTTTGTGGTAGTGGATAGGTTTTCTAAGATGGCACATTTTATCCCATGCCAGAAGACCAGCGATGTGACTCACATCACAAATCTGTTCTTCAAAGAGATCATTTGACTTCATGGATTGCCAAAAAGTATAGTTTCGGACAGAGATACAAAGTTCGTGGGACATTTCTGGTGGACCTTATGGAAGAAGCTGGGAACTAACTTGGCGTTTATTTCTGCTTATCATCCTCAGACGGATGGGCAAACAGAGGTGGTCAACAAAAGTCTGGGAGATTTGCTGAGAAGCTTGGTGACAGAGAACCACAGCAGTTGGGACCACATATTACCACAGGCTGAGTTTGCATACAATGACTCAGTGAATCGGAGCACAAGGAAGAGTCCATTCCAGGTTGTCTATGGCACACAACCGAGAGGAGTTTCTGAGTTAAGGGATTCAGAGCAGACTGCTACTAGCAGTGCTAGTGCAGAAGAATACGCCGAGGCGATGAAGGAACTTCATGGCCAGGTGAAACAACGATTACTAGAATCAAGCCAGGAGTATAAGTGCAGAGTAGATCAACATCAGAGACAACTTCAGTTTGAAGTTGGTGATCTAGTTCTGGCACATTTAAGGAAAGAAAGGTTCCCGAGGGGAACATACAACAAACTGAAAATGAAGAAAATCGGACCATGCTAGGTCTTGAGAAAATTCGGGGAAAATGCTTATGAGATTGAGTTGCCGGATGGCATTGGAATATCTCCAATATTCAATATTGCAAATTTATACCCATACAGGGCTGGAGAAATAAAGACTGGAATTGAGCAGCCAGTGATCCAGTGGATGAAACAATTGCCAGTTGCAGAGAAACCGCAGATGGAATGCATACTGGACAAGAGAGTGGGTAAGAAGACCCGAAGGAAGGAATACCTTGAGTATCTGGTCAAGTGGAAGAATCACCCAGTGGAAGATGCCAGCTGGGAGAGTGAAGCTGAGATACAGAAGCATGGACAGACCGTGCGGGAGCTCATGGACAGGAGCCCGTGAAAGTTTTCAAGCTGAGGAGTATGATGCAGGAGCATCACCAACACATCAAGCGAGCTAGCACGGAAGTGGAGGACAGCTGGACAAGCCAACACAAAATTTTTGAAAACACTTTGGGATTGTTGCGCAAGTCTTTAATGAAGCCATTTATGAAGGCACACTTTGTATATTGTAATGGACCTTGAGTGGATAGCTCTCGTCCTTTAGTAGATAGTCGGCATTTAATATAGTTAATGCTGGTAGATAGGAATTTAATTTTAGATTTGATAGCTTTAGAGTCCAGGAGGGAAAACGGATATAGACACCCTCATTGTATCATTGAGAATAGATTATCAATTCTGGAGGAAGAGAAGAAGAGCATGCAGAGAGTTGTATGAAGAACACCCATGTACATGCATTTGAATTAATAAAGCTTTGATTCAAATTCATGGTTTATGTTGTTTCTCTGTGTATTGGTGTTATGCTCATGGATGTTCATTTCCAGTTACACATTTTCTTTTATATGCTGTGTATGTGATTTCATGGTTGAGTTGAAGTCTGAAAGGGAGAGGAAATGAGTTTCAATTGTTTCTCTAATTAAGCCAGAGGATTCCTACAAAGAGTGCAGTTGAATTGTCCGCAAGGAGTGCGTTGACAGAAGGGTTCAATTAGAGATAACTTTTGTCACCATTCATCTCAAGAAGTGCAGGGGCACAGTGCCGTGCAAGGAGTGCATAGGCCAGGGAGAAGTCTCAGAGTTGTGATTCTAAGCGAAGCATCGAAAGATTGCTGCTGCAGGTGTGCGCAGAGTTAGGGGAAACTGAACACTTGAAGTGTTTGCAGAGTTGCCGCAAGGAGTGCGTGCAAAAGGGTTCCAAGAAGACTAAAGTCATGGGAAAATCTCAGGAGGAGTAGAGCCTTAAATCTGTTGAAGGACCGCACAAAAGGTTTCACACAAGGAAATCCTCAAGGAGGAATAACTGACGGACAAGATCTCGTGGAGGGAATTTGTGAAAATCCTGTCAACCATTAGATTTGGTAGGAGTTGCAATGGAGTTAAGCCCTAGTAAGTAGAGGATAAGTTCTATAAGATTCATCGGGATATTGAAGTCATCGGGAACTCCAGGAGCGAAGAAATCACAACATCAGAAATCGCGAAACGCGATATCCCGACGGAGGAGTTGTGGGGCCACGACAGGAGTTAGTTGGAGGACAGGTGTCACCCAATCGGGGATCGGGAAAAGGAAAGTCCCGATTCCATTGACATCAGGATTCATGATCCTACGAATCCTGAAATCCCGATAGAAGTAACAAGGAGTTAAGAGACGGTTCGCACGTGCATCGGTGTATTGGTATATCGGGAGTCAGGGATCAACGAGTCAAGTTGTTTTCGACATCATAGGTGCCGAAATCCCGATGGGAGGATTCCTGATAGGAACTGGAGAGTGTTGACATTTTCCCATTGGGTTTTGGGGTATTGTGAAGCATGAGGTGCGTGATCATGAGACTCGCGAAATCGCGAGGTCCGATTTCCCGATCATTTAGGGAGATCAATTGAAGGGTTGCTGTGGGTAAGGAAAATTCCCGATAGGGAATCAGAGGAACCTTTGAGTTCTTCAGGCCGTAAACGAAAGAAGGTCCTGAGGAAGCAGACATGCTTTGAGGAGTGCGGCTGCATCAAAAATGCACTGCAAAAAGATGACGTTGAAACAATATAAAAAGTCATGGAAATTCGTTGGTTTTCTGCAGTTCTACGACTTCGCACACACAAATTTCAACCTGTACACCCATATTTACCATGTGCAACAACACCACAAGGTAATTCATGCTATGCGCACCTATAACCACTGTGCATCACTTCTTTGTCGTGCAAATAACTAGTGCGCACTACTTTTGTGTTGCGCGCCAATATCCACCGCGCATAGTTTTTGTTATTGCACTATTACCTGTTGTGTGAATTTTTTTTTCATCGCGTGCAGATATTCCACACAAGTTTCATTCTACGTGTTGCACCATGCCAAATTTTAGTACCCCCCCACCGCGCACCACTAATCCACATGCACCATTAATTAATCTGTCGTGCGACAACATATACCCACATTGCGCGCGCACCAACAAAATTCCTCTGCGCTCTACCAATACTGCGCACACCATGTGCGCCATTATTATGTGTGTGCAAACCATTTGCACTTTATTATGCATATGCACACCATGTTCCAGTATTACACATGTGTCACTCAATCTGCACTGCGCAATGCTAAATTTAGCGCGTGCACCCGCATGCCAACATTTTTCCGCGCGGCACCAAATTTTAGCACACACACTCGCATGCCAAAATTTTTCCATGTGGTGCCAAAATTTATCGCGCGCATCATCACACCAAAATTTTTCCACGCGGTGACAGAATTTAGCGCACGCACCAGCATGCCAATATTTTTCCGCGCGGCGCCAAAATTTAGCGCGCGCACTAGCAAGCCAATATTTTTCCGCGCGGCACCAAATTTTAGCGCGTGTGCCCGCACGCCAATATTTTTCCATGCAGTGTCCAATTTTTACATATCACAAGCCTTTCACTATGCATCATGCATTTTTAGTGTGCCCACCTGCACACATTCATTTATATGTACATCAATTCCTCGTGAATTCCACTGCAGAAATCAGGGCTTTTTCCTAACTTTTTCCCCATTTTTACCAGACATTCTGCAACTTTGAAATTTGTTCAATTTCACCCCGATAACATCAATTCAACCTTTGCAACAACAAATCATTTGGGTTGACATTTCTGGAACAATTGTTTTTTTCCCAAACTCAATTCACGAATTGAGAATTTTAATTATTAATCTCGCTCCATCTGTGATGGCTTCACTGTAACTTCAAGTTCGACTAATTCCAGGTTTGAATTTGTTAGAACAAATATTAAATCAATAATATCTCACCACATGGCCAAATTTATCAGTTTTCCCATGAATTTGACAACAAAATTTGGGGCTTTTTTCCAATTCCACGCAATTGTTGTTACTTTTTACCATGGATGCTCTGCAACTTGAAATTTGGCCACTTCAAAATCAATCCTCTATGAAATTTCACTTCAAATCAAATTACTCGGCCCATCCAGGCTCAGTGTTTAATACTGAAGCTCTGATACCATATTGTAACATCCTCGGCCACCCATGTCGAGCCATGCTACTCCAGAAAATGCTTTTATTCTCTACTCAACATACTGTAACATACCCATCATCCAACTGAGCTATGCCACATAAATTTTTCGAACTGCATGCAATTAAAACATATACACATAGAACTCTTGCATAACTTTATATATAAAATGTGAACAAACAAATACATTTCTTAAATGCACGTATTCATATTGAAATAACAGTAAACATATACATGCAATACCCATAAATATAAAGACAATTATAACCACACATAGGATAAACCCATAAAAATAAACACGTAAATAATAATGCAACATGTAATTTATCACACAATTGACACTTATATTGGTAAGAATATCACCAATTTCATGCAGACCTTCCAAGAACCTCCCAACCTTAGATCACAGTGCTCATCATTCTCAACAGTGGGTCACCCCTGAGCTGGGACTAAACTCCACCCGGGTAAAGGGATTCATAACCAAACTGACTATCTCAGACAACGGGAAAGACTTTGTCACAGGTGCCAACTCAAACTAACAACCTACAGTCCCTCATTCCCCACATGCATGTCCCACCCCAGGAAGTGTGCCTCTTCTCTGCTCAACAGTCCTTCGGCTGCCCCACTTCCTTTCCGGGCTTCAGCAACAGGCCGGACAGGAAGTCTCAGAGCCATGTAGCTGCAGTTTAGCACCTTTGGAAATCAATTCCCAACAATTCTCTCACCCAAAGAGATTGCTCACAAGCCTGAAAACCTGCCTCTTCAATATCCCACGGGCCTGATAACCTGCTTCTTCAGTCCAATTCCCAACCTAACCAGGTACATAAGCAGGCATGGTTATGGATAGAGGTTCAAGTACAGTGACATGAAGGTATGAAGGATAGCTCAATGAGTGTGTGAATGATGATGGAATGATTGACTAAATGACTGAATCCTCCAAGAAATGAACTAAGTCCAAACAATATGTATGCATGTTCCCAACTTGACATTTGTCATGTTGGGAGCTACTTTGGCCCACTTGTCCCCAACCTTAGAACTTATGATAAAATAATTATCCATACTTTATACTTAATAAATATTAATATAATATTCCTTTTTGGCTTAAGCTCCCTAGCTTAGCCCCTTTTTCTTAACTTTTATCCCCCCTTTCCCTAACCAGTGGAGTTTAGTCCCCCATACACTTTTTTCATGGTCGGTCTGTGCACAACGATGTATTTTATATTAATTATGAGACATATACAAAAATAGGCTCATTGGCCCTTAACATCTAGGCTATCCGGCCAAATCATCAAAAAACTGGCCCCACCAGCCTATAAAACACCGCATATACACAAAGGCTCCCCAACCTCAAAATCACGCGCACTTAAGTTGCTACGTGCGGTATCCAAGAATGTGCACACTTCATCATTTTACTGTGTAGTACATGCACGCACTATACCATGGATGGTGCATACAAAAATGATATCAAACAACTCACCAGCTTACGTACATTTGTAGTTACATTTACAATTGGGTTCAGCCTAGGGATATTACATTGTCCCTCCTGAGCTTATAATTTCTCAAACTTCTAAGGGTATCAGCCCTTTACTTCTTCAAATAATTTCTCATGCCCTTCTGAAACTATGTGCTCTGTCTTATGAGCTTGTGAATTTGAAATATTTGGCCCTGGATGCACTCCTTGCGCTTTCCTTCCAAAATCAACTAAAACTTAACAAAGTGTTGTATCTGTGCACTCCTTGCACTTTGAGCTTTTGAGAGACTCAGTCTTGGAGATTTTCCCAAAAACCTTTATGCGCCCTCATGTCGCTTCTGTACAAACTTGCACTTCTTCTCCTTAGAGTATTCAATAACTTTGGTGTGCTGCTCTTGCACTACTCCTTCTAAGCTTAATGAATTGTTTGGGTGATCCCACCTGGAACGCTCTTCCTTGAACTCGAAAAAGATTCCCAAATGCACTCCTTGAATTGGCTTCATGGAGGTTTCAACCACTCTGGTGTGCACTCCTTGCACAAGCCTAAGAGCCCAAAACTACCCAGAAATTCACAAAGATAGAGAAGTCTATCTAAACCTGCAAATGTAACATACTTGCACATCTACAACATGCATAAATAAACACAGAAAACATTCAGAGAATAAACATTCACTCATTCACAGAATACACATAGAAACCTCATGTGTAGGAAAAATGCTCTTTATATTATATCTGAATGTCTATACAATGGTTACAAATCTCAAACTGCAACAGAGTCTCAACACTTCTCCTCTCCTCCCTTGAGCTCTCTACAACTCTCTCCACTACTGACTAATGAATTTTGAAAAACAAAGAACTTTTACAAAGGAGGGGCTCTCGATCCCTCCTTCACCTACTCGCATTTAATTACATTGAATTTCCATTAATCTAAATCGGGCCTAAATATGCCCACTATCAACCATTAAAGGTGACTCCACTCATTACAATAACTCGGCCTATCAAGAACATGGTCTCGGCCTTTCCTGAGCCTCCAAACATTAACTCATATTTAATTACATTAAAATTTTAAATTTAGGTTCAAAATGAGAGGGTTGGCACCTCTCTTCCCTTGGAACCCATTCCTCCTAGTGCACTGATGCGCTGGTGCGTTTGCTGAGGTGGAGCGATGCTCCTGTATCATACTCCCGTGCTGACAAAATCATGATCTCTTGCTCATGGCTCCCTGCTGTTGAGGTTGAGATCCTCCAAGGTACCATATTTGAATTTGGAGTTGTCCATCTGCTCCTCTGCTTTGTTGTTGCTGCTCCTATTGTCCGATTGCTGCAGGCTCTCCACTAGCCAGCTTCCACCTGCTGACTGTCTATTGCGCTGAATCCAACATCAACCTCCTAATTTATTCTATCTCTTTGTCCAATTGGTCCATTGGATGGCTCCTCCTTTGTAGTATTCCCTGCTGCATCTCCTCTACTTCACCACACACTTCAATGGGCAGATCTTTATGATCTCCCACGTTGATTTAATCACATGTGGCCTCAACTTGCCACTTCATTGCAGACTCTACTTCCACAACAATTCTACCAAGATGCTACTCACCTATCTTCCCCGACAGTTCTGTTTCTTCCAGTTCCTCTCCTTGTGTTGGTACAAACCCATCATTTTCCAGCTGCTCCTTGGGATGGAATTCTTCTCTATTGTTCATGATTGTCTCCTTCTGGCAGTCTTCCTCTATGTCTGGATTGTCCAACCAATCCTCTAGAAACTTCAATTCTTTCTCCCACTGAGTGAGCACCTGGTATGAGTGCTCCTCTTCTTCTCTCATATCCACTTGGAAAGATGTCAATGTCTGCACCATGACCGTCTTTATTGGCTGTCTCTCCTCTCCAACACCTTCAACACATGCACTAGCCTCTACTAGGCTACTTGGAAGGAATATATTGATTCCTCCAATGATCAGAATGCATTTCTAATCTTCCTTTATCAGTACTCCTTGCTAATCCTCTCTCTCCCCTGAGCTAATGAGACTCTTAGATAGCATCATCTCCTCTTCCTTGCCCACCTAGAAAGATGGAATTTCTGACCTTCCCTCCTAGAAGTATCTGAGATCTTCCACCGATATGTTCTCATTGCCCTCCTGGAAATCTGAGCTTTCACTTCTTCCCTCCTGGTAGTCTATGAGATCTCTAGTTTATCTCTCTCCCTCCTCACTAAGAGTTTCTCCAACTTCTGGATTGCAAACGCAAACCATCTCTTATGTGGCACTGAGGGTTTTAACTTGCCCCAACCACCTCCCCAACACCTATTGTTGCCTCTTGGAAACCAACTACTAGATGGGCGACTTCACCTTAAGCTTCATGGGCCATTCATACCTCCAACTTCTTCTCTCTTCTTATTGCATCTTCAGCATTAGCCTGTCGAGTTTTTCTCAGATCTCCTCGAGCTCTTTCTCTCTCAGTTCTTTTCTCACCTACTGGCGGTCTCCTTGGTCCTTTTGCTTAAGGCCTTTAGTAGCCATCTCCTTATCTGCCTTAAGAACGCAACTGGTTCTTTTCTTCAGCCCACCTGGCTATTTGCTTCACCTTCTCTACAACTGAGAGAACAATTGGATTTCTCCTGTAGCCCTCCTGGCTATCTACAGTCTGATGCACACTGGAAAATAGATATTCATAGCGTGTCAATAATATGTTCTCTTCTCCCTTGCATGTTGTCTACAGACAAAAATAACGCTCTTATACCACTTGATGTAGACCCCCCCCCCTCACCCGTAGTCCGCGCCACCTCCCGGTCTAAGGATCATTCAAATTGGGAGCTGAAATAACTCTCGGCTCATGTTGATCCCCCAAAACCATGTACATAGGTCCTTTTTCTCCTTGTGTAGGTCAAATGCTAGACCAACGGGAACTTTTCCTAAGCCCCTTCCAAATATCCTTTAAAACACAATTTCGGGCCCTAGCTCCTTTTTCTCAATGGGAATCACATATAGCCATGGGCTATGACCAGGCACTACCCCAAAAGGTGATAATCCTTCCTTCAGAGCTCCGAGCTCCAGAAGTCTCAACACTCCAAATTTCCAATCGCTCCGAAATCGAAACTGATAGACCTCCGAACAAAAGAAGGGATCAACGGTCCTCCATTATTTAGCGACCAATGGATTTGATTTTCTCTGGATCTCCAGACTTCAAAGCTTTTGCAATGCACGACACCTCAACTCCACCGAACCCCAAATCAAAGAACTGTTGAACACCTATGGGATCGACAACTCCAATTGTTCGCTAATATCTATAGCTCACAGAAGACTTCGAGAATCTGGGCTTCGGGGGTTTTCAAAGCATGCACCACAGATCCGCTAGAGTGTCGAACTGACGAATACCCACACAAAATAATCCAATGAACCCCACGCCCCGACTGATGGATGTTCTTGATTCAATTCAAACTTCAAGACTTCGGGGAACTTCCCAATGCTACACCATGTTCTCTTCGAACCCCGAATCAACAAAGTGGCAAACATTTCATCCATGTGTCCTTTGCAATGGATGATCAAGATGAGCTTCGCCATTCAAAATTTTAGGAGTCCTCGACTCCACGCAACATGTTACCTCCAGAGTGTAAGACCTCCAAAATATCAAATCTCCTGCCACGTATCCACTGTTATGGATGACTCGGATGAACTCCAACCTCCAGGTGTTCTCAAACTCAATTTTTTCTTCTCGAATTTCCTCCAGAGTGCCTCCCCTCCAAAGTGTTGGATCCGGTGACACCTTTCCACCGAGATCAATGGTGGAGATTTACTTTGGATCCCATCTCTTTGGGAGTTCTCAATTCACTTCAATCTAATTCTTTCGAAGTTTCATACCTCCAGACTTTCAGATCTTTGGACATGTGTCCTCGAACACCAACGACCTATATTTGCTCCGTTATTTAGAGCTTCGAAATTCTTTGCACCAAAACCTCCTCTCGACCTCCAAATTGTCAAAATGGTGGAGGCCCGATCTATCCTCCACGTGGCCTTCCTCAACCGATGGTCAAGATCAAATCTAGCTCTTCATAGCTTCAAGAGTATTGAATACTCCTCACCCCTATTCTTTCAGATGGCTAGGATTCT
>JZKD02S1672770.1:1145846-1159736 GCA_000966675.3 Picea glauca
CCTAGTTTCGCAAACGTCGCAATTGCGACATACATTTTCACAAACGTGGCAAGAGCGACGTTAACGTGGCAAGACCGACGTTAATGTGGCAATTGCGACATACATCTTCACAAACATGGCAAGAGAGACGTTCTAGTGGAAAACGTGGCAAGAGCGACGTTAACGTCGCAATTGCGACGTACATATTCACAAACGTGGCAAGAGCGACGTTCTAGTGGAAAACGTGGCAAGAGCGATGTTCCAGTGGAAAACGTGGCAATAGTACAGACACCAAAAATTATAATGGTACTATTGCTTCCTTCCCATACACCAATCTGAATGGTGTATGTCCTGTCATCTTCTTACATGTGGTCCTATATGCCCATAGTACCGCTGGTGTTTTCAAGTCCCAATCATCCCTGTTGACATTACAGATCTTTGTCAGAGCATTTTCCAAAATCTTATTGAAAGCTTCTACCGTTCCATTTGCCCGAGGATGGTACAATGTACTCTTATGGTGATAGACTTCAAACTTCTAAATCATAGCCCTAATAGTAATATTGATAAAGTGAGTACCTTGGTCACTCATCAAAATTATTGGAAACCCAAATCTGGTGATCACTTGCTCAAACAAAACGTGTGTTGTTGTCTATACACTGCATTCTTTGACTGGTGCTGCTTTTTCCCATCTTGTTAAGTATTGAGTCGCAATAATGATATATCTATCTCCTGACCTTTTTGCTGGTGGATTGATTGGTCAACCAAATTCTATTTCCCATTTTTCAAATACCTGCAAGGCTACTTGTGGTCTTAGAGGCATCTCATCGCTTTTGTTGGGTTTTCCCACCCTCTGAAAGACATCACATTTCTGGCAATATTTATTGGAATCTCTATGGAGTCCGGGCCACCATAATCCTGCGTGCAATACCTTCTACACAATATCTTTTCCTGCATAGTCCTCCAGCTATAACTTCATGAGATTCTACCAAAATTCTGGCCTTTTCATGTTCTAATACACACCTTCTCAAAATGTTGTCTATGCCCATCTTGTATAAGTTTCCTGCAATAAGTTGATAGTCTGCAACTCTGACTACCAAAATTTTCTTCTATGTAGTGCTAAACTCTTGTGGCTCAATCCTCATGCTTAAGTATTAAATAATATCAACAAAGTATTCATCAACTACTTGTAATGAAAATAATTGTGCATCAGGGAAGTTGTCTTCCAAGTTAGTAGGTTCTTCTCCATTAGTTACCCTTGACAGGTGATCCAGTCTTGCATTCAACTTCCCTGGTTTGACTATCACTTTGAAATCAAATTATTGAAATAATAATATCCATCTACATATCCTCCCCCCCAACACTAGCTTTTTGACTAGATATTTGAGGGAAGAATGGTCTGTGAACATCTTAAAGTGTTTACCCAGTAAGTAGTGCCTGAACTTATGAAGTGCATATACCATGGCTAGGCCTTCCCTTTTTGTGGTGTTGTAGTTCTGCTACGATTCTGACAATTTTCTGCTTGCAAAGGCTATAGGATGGTCTAAATCCCCTACTCATGGCTGTGCCAAAATTGCTCCAAGTGCTATGGCTAATGCATCTACATGCACATGAAATGTCTTTTCCCAATATGGGAATACTAGGATAGGTGTTGTGACCATTTTTTTCTTTTAAGGTGTCCAACCCTTGTTGACAGTCCTCATTCCACTGAAATCTTATATCCTTCTTTAACAATTTTTCCATTGGCACAATAATCTGCACATACCCTTTTATCAATTTCCTGTAATATCATGTATGTACCAGTGTTGCTCTCAGCTGGCTCACTGACTTTGGTGGTGGTAAATTGACAATGACTGCAATCTTAGTAGGATCCACTAGTAAACCTTGTTTGCAGACTATATGTCCCAACAATATTCCAAAAGGTGTCCCAAAAATGCATTTCTTAATATTCAATGATATCTGAAATTGCCTGCATCTTTCCAACATTATTCTTAACACTTCTACATGGTCCTTTAATAGACTATATACAGTCTAGTCATCCAGATGTACTTCTAAAAAATGATGTATGAATTCCTTAAACACAACTATGACTACTCTTGAAAATATGGCTGGTGCATTCTTCAACCCAAATGGCATGAATGTGTATTGATAGGATCCCCATTTTGTAGCAAAAGTAGTCTTATACCTCTCTTCTGGAGTTATTTTTATCTAATGGTAACTTGATGTAAGTTTTAAACCTGTGAAGTAAAGCAATGCATACAGATTCTTAAGTAAAACATAAATTAATCAATGGCTCATTCACATAGTACACAGAGATTTATACCAGAAACCCTCAACTGGGGAAAAACTTTCTTATATTCATTGTATCGAATTTCACCATTCACCATACAATATATACAATGCTTTTAGGCATTTTGTATATACCAAAACCCTAATCCCTTAATCCAAGATTAATTTAAAAAACATAGTTGTCGAATCTGACGTGCCCACACACACACATGCAAAGAATATAACACATACCCAACATTCTCCCACTTGTTGTTTTCTTTGCATCCGGGGGTCCACAGGATTATATAGTCAACAATCCAGGGCAGCAATGCCCATTGTTACTCTACACCAGGAGAACTTTTCTGTGCTTAGAGACTTTTTCAATGAATCTGCAACATTCTTCAAAGTGTCAACCTTTTCCAGCAACACCTTCTTTTTCTCAACCATGTCTCTCACAAAGTGATACTGAACATCAATATTCTTTGTCTTCGAATGATAAGATGGGTTCTTTTCCAGGAATATTCCACTTTGACTATTACAATCTAATCTCATTGCTTGTTGTACCAACCCAATACCTAAACACAATCTTTGTAACCATACTACTTCCTTTCTTGCATGAGTGGTTGCCATGTATTCAACTTCTGTAGTTGAGAGTGCCACTACAACCTGTCTTTTTCTCATCCAACTGATTGCTCCTCCAAATAGGTTAAACACATACCCACTTGTAGATATTCTAAGATCCAGATCTCCAGTCTAGTCTACGTCAACAAAGCCATGTATGTCCACCACTCTGTCCAATCCTGGTATTCCTTGGTAGCACAATCCATAATTGGTAGTGCCACGCAAATACCTGAAGACCCTCTTTACTGTTGTCCAATGTTCCTTCCCTGGTTTTGACATATACCTGCTCAAGACTCCCACTGCATGTGCAATGTCCGGTCTAGTATAGACCATTGCATACATCAAACTACCAACTGCACTGGCATATGGAACATGGGACATGTCCTCTTCTTCTTCTTGTGTCTTGGGACACTGATCTACAAATAACTTTACACCTATAGGAATAGGAACCTTGACCGGTTTACTTCCATGCATATTAAACCTCTGCAATATCGTCTCAACATATTTTCTCTGATTCAACCAAAGTTTCTTGTTAGCACGATCTCTTTTAATTTCCATTCCCAGAATGAAGTTAGAAGCACTGAGATCCTTCATGTCAAATTTGGAGGATAGCTGCGATTTCACCTCCTTGATAACATCGATGTTATTTCCTACCAACAACATGTCATCAACATACAACACTACATAAATGAAGTGATTGCCAACCTGCTTGGAATATACACAGTGATCATCCCTGCTTCTCACAAATCCCAATCCAAGGATGCATGTGTCAAAATTTTGGTACCACATCTTAGGTGATTGCTTCAAACCATATAGTGACTTTTTTAGCTTATAGACCAGCTCTTTCTTTCCCTTCACTACAAATTCTTCTGGCTGTTTCATGTAGATTTATTCTTCCAAATCCCCATGTAGGAATGTTTTCTTCACATCCATCTGTTCCACTTCAAGATCAAAAGAAACAACAATAGATAAAATAAATCTAATAGAAGTTAACTTAGCAATAGGAGAAAAAATCTCACCAAAGTCAATTCCCTCTACCCGGGAATAACCTTTTTCTACTAGTCGAGCTTTGTATTTCTCCACTTTTCCTTCTGCATTAAACTTCTTCTTAAACAACCATTTGCTACCAACAGATTTTCTTCCAGCTGGAAACTCAACTATATCCCATGCCTCATTCTTATCGAAGGCATCCATTTCTTCAACCATGGCCTTCTTCAATAGTTTACTATCCTCTGAATTCACTGCTTCCCTGACAGTTCTGGGATCATCATCAGTAATAGATAAAGAAAAATTGGAATGGAAATCAGGTGGACTATACCTTTCTGATTGCCTTATTTCTCTCACTAATCTCCTCAATACTGGGGTATGAGGTTCTTCTTCTTCTTCTTCTTCATCTTCTTCAGATGATTCGGATTTTGCATCATCCAACTCTAGCTCTATTTTCTCAGGTTCTTCTGGCCTTGGTAGGAATTCTTGTTTGGAAACATCTTTTACCTCTCTAAAAACAACATCTCGACTATAAACAATCTTCTTGGTTTCTGGGTTCCAAAGCGTATAACCTTTCACACCATCTTTATAACCAATAAAGATACACTTTTCAACCTTTTTATCTAGCTTACTCCTATTTTCCTTTGGAACATGTACATAAGCATCACAAACAAACACTCTAAGATGTTGAAGATAGGGTTTCTTTCCAGTCCATACCTCATGTGGAGTTTTATCATCCAACGCTGATGAGGGTGATCGATTGACCAGGTAACATGTTGTACCCATTGCCTCTGCCCAAAATTTATGTCCTAACTCGACACCGTTGAGCATGCTCCTTGCTTTTTCCATCAGTGCCTTGATCATCCTTTCCACAACTCCATTGTGTTGAGGAGTTTATGGAGTAGTCTTTTACCTTGATATACCACACTTCTTATAGAATTCTTCGAATTCATTTCCGCAGAATTCTCCACCATTATCTGTTCTCAATACCTTTATTTTCTTCTCCGTCTGATTTTCCACCAGAGCCTTAAACTCTTTAAATTTATCAAATACCTCATATTTCTTTCTAAGAAAATAAATCCACATGTTCCTTGAGAAATCATCTATGAATGAAACATAATACACAAACTTACCTAGTGATGGAACAGGCACAGGTCCAAACACATCACTGTGTATAAACTCTAAGATCCCGTTTGCTCTTGTAGCACCAGATGGGAATCTTACTTGATTCTGTTTACCAAATATGCAATGTTCACAGAAATCAAAATCCATAGTGAAATTAGCCATACCTTCAACCATACCTTTACCATGCAGTGTTCAAAGGCCCTTTTCTCCAATATGCCCCAGTCTTTGATGCCACAACATGGTCTTCTTTTCTGGGACAATATTGGTATTGTCTCCTTCATTTCTCTGCTCATGGACAACAAAAATGTTACACCCATTAGTATAAGTTCTTTCCAACAACTTGTACAGAGTTCCACACCGAACTACCCTCATCAACACCATTTCTCCTCATACCATCTTCCAAGTGTTCTTTCCAAATACATTATTCACTCCTGCATCATCCAACTTGCTTATAGATATTAGGCTCCTGGATAGTTTTGGAATGTGTAGAACCCCAAGGAGAGTTCTAATCCTTCCATATTTTAGTAGCAACTTAACCCTTTCACGTCCCATGATTTTGGTTGTTGAGTCATATCCTAGGAATACATCACCACCATCGTATTTTTCATATTCATAGAACCACTCCCTGTGAGGAGTCATATGGTATGATGCACCTGATTTGATCAACCATACATCCATACATCACGATCTGCATGTGTAGCTGTAGATGTCAGGTAAACATCACCTCCTTCTTCAGTGGAGGTTTTTTCCTCTATGGAAGAGGTACTATCAGGCCCCTTTGGTTTATCAACCTTCTTAGACTTGCAATCTTTCTTATAATGTCATATTTTACCACACTTCCAGAATTTCCTCAAAGATTTTCCTGGAGATTTAGATCTACCTGTAGATTTAGGTCTCCTTCCCCGAAGACTTACCAGGATTTCTGTCTTGGGTAAGACCTCTTACAAATAAATCATATGTGTTATGACCATCCATTATTTTCGGCCTCATCTCTTCAGATAACAAGGATGCAACTACATCCTCATACTTCAATGTAGATTGAATGGTACTACCAATTGCTACAACCATATTATCCCAAGTGTCTGGAAAATAACATAACAAAGTAATACACTTATCTTCTTCTGCAATTGTGATATTAACAGAGACAAGTTGACTTACCAAAGTATTAAAGGCATTTAGACGTTCTGTCATAGAATCTCCATATTCCATCCTAAGATGATACAACTTCTTTCGAAGAAACAACTTGTTTACCGAGGACTTTGATTGATACAAATTCCCTAACTTATCCCATAGTTTCTTGGCTATAGATTCTCCCGAGACATTCAACAACACCGAATCTTCCAGGCAGAGTCGAATAGTACTCCTTTCTCTTCTATCCAACTTCTCCCAATATTCCTTCGACATACTAGTAGGTGGTGTACTAGTAGTTTGTGTACTAGTAGGTTGTGTACCAGTCGATTGTGTGCTAGTAGGTTGCATACCAGTAGGTTGTGTACCAGGATCCACAATGATCCTTTGTTATTTGTCTACAATAAGGTCCTCCATATTGAGCTTCCATAGCTAAGTTTTACCATTGAACTTCTCTATCTCGATTCTAGATGAGCTCACCATTCCTCTTTCTATACTTGAATCTCCACTACAAAATCTTCCACTAAACCCAGGTTTATCATAGACCCAAGATAAACTTGATCTATCAAGACCGAGCCAAATCCTCAACAAAAAAGGCGTCCCTTTGAAGCCAAAAAAGAGCTCTGATACCACATGTAAGTTTTAAACCTGTGAAGTAAATAAATGCATATAGATTCTTAAGTAAAACATAAATTAATCAATGGCTCATTCACATAGTACACAGAGATTTATACTGAAAACCCTCAACTAGGCAAAACCTTTCTTATATTCATTATATCGAATTTCACCATTCACCATACAATATATACAATGTTTTTAGGTATTCCATAGATGCCAAAACCCTAATCCCTTAATCCAGGATTAATTTAGAAAATGCAGTTGTCGAATATGACGCGTCCACACACACACATTCAAAGAATATAACACATACCCAACACATGAGAATCCATTTGTAAATGAATATGCTTCTTTGCCTCCCACATTCTCTAAGACTTCATCTATAAAAAGGGTAGGGAAAGGGTCATGTAAGAAAGCAACATTCAATTTTCTCAAATCTACACAAATCCTTATCCCCCCTTGTTTCTTTTCTTGGAATGCCATAGGACTTATCCATTCAGATTCCTCTACTGGTTCTACGATACCAGCTTCCAACATTCTATCAATTTCAGCCTTCACTTTTTTCTTATATACTAGATTCATCCTATAAGGTCTCTATCTGATAGGTCTTGCCTTAGGTTTGAGAGGTATTTTCATCTCTCCTAGCTCTCCTGTTATTCATTTCATCTCTGTAAAGGTCATTGGGAACAGGTCATTGTCTTCGCACAGTAACTCTATTATTATTTATACTATTTCTTCATCCTAATAGTCCCCAATACTTTCCATTTTAGGATTGTCAGTTGTCCCAATGTTGACTTTATTCACTTTGATTGGTGCAACAAATAATTCTGACTCCAAAGATGGACCTTCCACCTCTCTTTCTCCTTCAATTTCTGTAATATCAATATTGCGCAGATCATCCTCATTTAGTGCTTCCTCTTCAACATGATAGCATGACAATAGTTTTTTTACTGTCTATCTATTCTGTTGTTGATATTTTGTCATGAGTTCAACCTTTGTTTCATCAATAAATATCACACCTCTTATCTTCTTTAATGTTGAATCAATGTTGGGTTTCTCATGTTCAAATGAGAAGGTTACTACAAAGTTCTGTTGTAACGTTGTCCATTCTGTAGTGCCTTTGTGCATCTCCTGGTCTACATACCTGTTCTCTGGGATTCCTTACAGTGTGTGGATGAAGTGATGAGTCCATTCTTTTGGTGGTGTCATCCTCCATTGTGTTATGCACTTCTCCAAGTGTTTCTTTTGTGTTCCTTTCCCATCATACTTCTGCATTTTATTTCTCCCCTGCTCTGCGCCAAATCTAATGCGCATTAATCGTTTACATTTGTACCAGTCCTGAATTGTTTCTTTTTGCGCACCCCACCATCTTGCAGGTGTGGCCTTGAGTACAATATCTAGGGCTAATATCCTATGATTCTCTAACACTTCCTCTTCATATTTTGTCAAAAATTCCTCTAAGTCATTTACCCCATGAAAACTTGGAGGTTCTCTTATCTCTGTACCAACCCATCTTACTACGCGGTCTATTCTTGCACAAATTCTTGTGGAAAATTCATGTAATCATTGATGTCAGTTCTCCAAATGTGTATTTGAGTCAGAAGAACATGATGTGATGCTTCTCTAGCTGAGTACCCCATCTGTAGTTGGGTTAACCTAATCTTCTTCACGTGTGGTGGTTCTGTACAACTGGTTTATTTCCTCCAAATATAGACAAATGGGTTCTACAAACCTTTCTCCTTCTAAAGGATCTAATGGTGCAATTACTCTATATTCTCCTAATTCAAATGTCATTTTCCTTGTCTTCGGGTTGATTATGGCCTGGTTATCAAATGCCCAATCCAATCCAAGAAATGTTGGATAAGGTGTTGTGACATCTACTATCTCTATTACTTCAAAGTCTACCATACTGCGCACTCCATACAAATCTACCATCACACCTTTAAGCCTTCCAATTGGTAAAAATATGTGTTGATTTGCTAATTTCAACTAGACAAGTGAATAGCCTAATGCGGGTTCTAACATACATTGCCATGTCTTCTTAGGTAAGACATTTACTTCAGAACCTAAGTCCAGTATAATATCACCCATATCGAAGTCCCCAATATTAGCATTGAGTCTGAATTCCATGCTTGTCCTTCTTCTTGTATGGAGGTGATTGACTGTTTTTTGCTCTAATTTCTTTTCTACCTTTGTACTACACATTTCTATCATATTTTGTAATATTTTGATAGATGATGGATCCTTTAATAACTTAACACAAGATTGTAGAATTGTTTTTATGTTACTTACTTTCTCTACAGGTTGTGCTTCACTGGTGTGGTCCATTGAGGAGGGAATTTCATACATTGGTACATTCTAAGTGTGTTGCAAGACTGATGTAGATGCAACATTTTTCTTGAGAAACTCTTGTCTTGCCTCCTTGAATGTTTCCTTTCTTTCTATGCATCAAACTTCTTATGTGGTTCAATATTCTTCTTCACCCATTGGTTTTGCGTTGGGTCTCTTCTTACTATGTTGGCTCATGTCTTAGATCCTTCGTGCGTGACTATATTGATGTTTCTTCCATAATTCCCGGATTCTATAGAAATTCATTGTACATTCTGGTTATTCTGGTTCCTTTTTTCTTGGATCTTTCCTAAGTGTGTTGTACAGTCTTCTGTATCATGGTCTGTTGTGCAAAAGTACATGCATGTTGCTGGTGGAAGTGGACATTACCTTGAATAATGTCATATATGTTGGAAGTTGTGGTACACTATTTTCCATATTCCTCATCCAAATCCTCCTCTACCTCATCCTCCACCTCTGTATCTAGCCCGGTCTCCTCACAGTGCGTTGTATTGAGGTACCTGGTTATATTGCACAGGGTTATATTGTGGCTACACATTATTGTATTACGATTGCACAATGTTATACTGTTGTTGCACATTTTTTATGGAGGTGGCACTTGGTTGAACTGAGGTGCAGTTTTTCCTGTCATTATTTCTACTTGCACCCTATAAGTATCTGAATTTTTTTATCTCATTATCTCCATCGTCCTACAATCTTTATCATCATGACCAACTAAGTTGCAAAAAATGTAGTATTAACTCTTGGGTACTGTCTAATACTTATGCATCATTGGACAATGATATGGATCATGCCCATGCATTTTACAAATCTTGCACCATGGTCCTCCTATTGGAAAGGGTTTGGTACTCTTGTTGCCATGTACCGCGCGAAAGTTGTACATTCATTCTTATGGTGTCCTTCTATCTTGCATGTGGTACACCAAACATATTATCTTTTCTCTTTGACCTTATTTGGTTAAGCTGGATTGTTAGGTTCTTCAGATCCTCCTTCAACTCCTCTATTGTTGGATCTGTCTTTTGATATTGGTTCTCTTCCAGTTGTAAGGCTGCCTGCAAAGACTCTACCTGAGTTTGTAACTTTTGTTTTCTTAATGGGTATTTCAAATGTGGTAGCAGAGAGTTCACAAATAAGTGCATATGCTGCATGTCAATAATTGCATACAAATAATATAAATTATCCCAAGTACAATTGGAAAGATGCACAGTGGATCACCCTACCAATATAATATGAATAATAAGAAAAGAGCCATATTTGATAGAGAGGGATTGACAAGTGATGAAGAAGAGGTAGATGATCTCCGAACTGTGGAGCAGATTAAGAAAATCCTGCATGCAACTTTTGAAAGGAAAATAGGAGGTCCAAGGGTAGGAACAAAAGGCATAAATCCAATCTAGATCAACGTCAGTGTGGAACCTATAACCCCATGTGCGACTAGTACACCAGAAATAACACCAACATCTAGACAACTGAATTTTAGTGGCAAAAGAACAACATGACAAGGATCCAGTCAAGAAGCATCAATTGGGGGATCCATTTCAAGAAGTATTAGTCAAATATATACACTTCACAGAGGTATTAGTTCAACAAATTTCAACATGGTAGGACATGATCCCACCATCAGGTTACTGGAATTTCAGGGAGAGGCATCAGAGGACCCTAAAAAGCATTTATTCATCTGCAAGAAGATATGGAAAGCAAAGCAGATCATAGATGATGATACAAAACTTGTGTAGTTAGTTATCACACTAAGAGACCACACACAAGATTGGTACATGATCCTAGATGTAAACATTCCCCCAGGAGAAACAAGGACTATTGCAGACGTGGAAAGACTACTGATAAATTAATTTCAGAATCCTAGCCTAGAAGATCAGTATATGAATAAAATGATTGAAATCAGGCAAAAACTAGGTGAGTCTGTTTGGGAAATTGATCAGAGGTTTAAACAATTGAGAGGTAAGTTGAAGTATGCAATTACTGACATGCAACATAAGCACTTATTTTTGAACTCTCTGCTACCACATTTGAAACAAACAATTTATCTTGAAAATATTAAAGATAAATAAAAAAAATTATGCAGATAAATTAAATATTTTAAAACTTCGCCTAACATGTTTTATTTTGTTATGGTTTGAAATTTCTAATACTTTTTAATTTCATACTTAAATAACCTTTTCATTCATACGCTTAATGATAAGTAATTTTTGATGATATGAGTGTGCAGGTTTTCATAGTTTGTCATCATGCTAGAGATATTTCTGGATCAAAAACGTCCGACGTTTCGAGTGGACACTCCACTCATCATTAGGACCTGAAAAACTTATATGTAGTAAAAGAGAGTGTTGAGATATAAATTTATATAACCAGATAAAGGTTACCTTTAATTAATTGGATAGTCCTTGGTATTAGGTAGATTATTAAATGAAAAATAAGAATAATAAAGAAGGTAAAAAATATCAAAATTATAAATGAGTAAATTATAATTGAATAAATTAAAAGGCATTGATTAAATTCATAACGATAATATATAATATTGGAGTAAGATGAAAGTAAATAAACAAAATAATCCATAAATTATAGTATCCATATGATATAAAGATAGTATAGTAAATTAAATTAAAAATAATTTATATGGTATAGTATTGTATTAAATTAAAGTATTAAAAAAAATATTAAACTAACAAGTATTTATCTATAAGAGTATTTATTTGATAGAGTATTCTTTTGATATAGACTTAAATTATTTAAAATATGTAGTGATGAAATATTAAATTGAAAATAATTTAAATGATAGAGTATTCTATTGATAATATTAAATTAAACAATAAGGTAAAAAAGTTAATTGGGAGAGATCGGAGATGGTGGATAAGTCAAAAAGAGCTTAGAGTTAGGTTAGGAGAGGGGAGAGGAAGGGAGATTCATGTGGTTAGTAATGAAGAATGTAAGGCGATAGTAATAAAGTAATTAAGTATAGTGTGTAATAGAACAGATGAACTAGTTAAGGGGAATGAGAGCGAAGGTTAAAAATCCATTTGATAGAGTAGATTAATCAAATAAAAATAATAAAGTAATTAAGGTGAGTTTGTAATAGAAATGATGAAAAAGATAAGGAGCTTGGGAGAGAAGGTTAGCAGTATATTTAAAAGAGAAGATTAATAAAGTGATAATAATGAAGGTGAGATTGTGTTAAGATGGGGAAATGTGAAAAGAGTAAAGGAGGGTTAATAATAAAAGAGGGTTGAAAAAAAAAGGAGGGGGGTTAAAGGATATAAGGTTAAGAGGGTGAAATATTAAAAGTGGCCGAGGATTTATGGACAACCAAAAATATATTTTGCTCAAATCTATAGTAAGTGCGATAGGAGCCCTTACTCAATCTCTCTCTCATTTTCTTGTCGACAAGATTCAAACCTTCATTGGAAAAACCTCCTCCTTTATCAAATATTCCACGGATTTAATTGACAAAACCCATAATCTTGACCTTCATGATGATGAGCTTATGGTTAGCTTTGATGTGGTATCACTTTTCACCAAAATTCCAATAGCGGAAGCCCTCACCCTCATTGCCAACCTTGTTGACCCTGAAACTCTAAACCTTATCAAGATTTGTCTCTCCTCTACTTTCTTCACCTTTAAGGGGGTCTATTATGAACAGACCGATGGATTAACCATGGGGTCCTCCCTCTCCCCTGTGGTAGCCAGTATATTTATGGAACATTTTGAGTCTCTATCCTTAAGCAAATTTTCTCTCAAACCCAAATGTTGGTTCCATTTTGTAGATGACACATTTGTTATATGGCCTCATGGCCATTCCAACCCGATATCTTTCTTTAATCATCTTAATAGTCTCTCCCCCCACATCCAATTCATAATGGAAACCCAAAGAGACAACTTGATTCCCTTTTTGGATGTCATAATGATATGAATTTGTAATGATCCCAAGCCAAATTCTGGCGTGGAATCACTAACTACCACTGGTTTGTGATTGTGTCGATGTTTATTGAGCTATTAAGTTCAATCAAGATTCATTTAATACATGAAGATCATCATACATTCAAGATATAGAAGCACAAGCAAAGATCTGACCCTTTTATTATAAGCAATGTAGGATCAATACAATAGATGGACGATATGGCATAAACCTCAGACGGTCGTACAAACAATAGATATGAGCTGCTACAAAATGCTCCAGTCAATACAAAGAAGCCTCTAAAGGCTGAATAAGTAATGAATACCAGTATCAAGCAGATCTGAATGTCGAACCCTTCAACCAGAGAGTGCCACGCTTCAAGTGGAGACAGAAGCCCTCAATAATTCGACCCTGATGGAAGAATGCTCCAAATGAGCCCAAACTCGGTCAAGTAATAGATCAGGGCAGTGGGATCCTCCTCCTGAATTTTCAAGCCCAATGTACAAGGCAAACCTCTACAAGTGTGAAATCTTCTAAGAGAGTTGTGCCCTTCTGAATAGCTAAATCGAACCTTCCTCAATGGTATGGTGAGCCCTTGCTGGAAATTCCCCAATAATACGGTCCTGCTGTCTGTTGGGGCTCTAAAATGAGATATGCTGAGAGTAGAATGGTGTGGAGGAATATTTCATCCCCAAGACCAAGCTGTGGAACAAGGTGAGTGGATATTTCACCACTAAGTTGCTCACAAGGGTTTGTACAACAAACCCCCAAACTGAATGCTTAAGAGAACTACAAGAAATATACCAAAAATCAGGATGCCTGATAGGTGCGCCCCGGCCTCTTACTTATACTTTTTCCTTCTGATTCTCTGTTGAGTTAGGTTACTCCCATGGTTAATTTCTATTCTT
>JZKD02S1672770.1:1210468-1228850 GCA_000966675.3 Picea glauca
AAATTAGAAGTGGGTTAACCCTAAAATAAGGAAAGTGGGGCCAAGTGACCTAGAAGATGTTTTTAAGGAAGCTACTTGGAGAGTATAAATAAGAGGCAAGGCTCTCTAATTTTATATACTCTTAAGCATATTGAATACCTATAGGTGTCTGAGGTAACCAAAGGATATACAAGCTGAAATTTTGAGGAAAGTGGAGAAAAGAAGGCCGAAATGCAAGGAAGGATAAATTCTTTTGATGGTGCTTTCTAAGGTATGTTATTTACAGGTCATCTCACCATTTTCGCTATAACTTTTTTTCTATAATGATTCAGATCAGGAAATTGCTATTCCATTGAGAAAACATATCCAAGTATTTGTGGTAAACAATTCAGCTTGTGGGTCGTTGTATTTTGGGAGTTACACTACGTGGAAAATAGGGTTTGTGGCTAGTCCTGAAACTAGTCAAAAACAGGTGTTTCGGGTAAAAACGTCATAAATTCTTCATAATAGATCCAAATTTAGTGATACAAAATGTGTTGGTTAGGGTACAATCTTTAGTATGTAGTGTAACATATTCCAATACCACTGAGCATGCTCCTTTCCTTATCCATCAATGTTATGTTCATTCTCTCAACAACTCCATTTTGTTGTGGGTATATGGTGTGGTATTTTGGCATGCTATGCCACACTTCTTACATAAATGATAAAGTTCCTTTCCACAATATTCACAACCATTGTCAGTCCTCAACACTTTAATCCTCTTTTCTGTCTAGTTTTCCACAAGAGATTTAAACTCCTTAAATCTATCAAAAACCTCTGATTTCTTCCTCAGGAAATATATCCATGTCTTCCTGGAGAAATCATTTATGAAGGAGAAATAATACAGGGATCCACCAAGTGAAGGCACTGTAACCAGGAAAAACACATCACTATGCACCAATTCTAGAATCCCATTTATTCGTGTTGCTCCAGATGGGAACCTCACCCGACTTTGTTTTCCATATATGAAATTTTCACAAAAGTCAACTTCTAAACCACATTCAGGAAAATCTTTGACCATACCTTTTCTTTGCATATCTCTAAGTCCTTTTTGTCCAATGTGTCCCATCCTCTTATGCCATAAACTAGTGGGGTCGATCTCATCATGTCTTGTCGAGTCGGCTTGAATTGAATTGGCTTGAGTCGAGTTGAGTTGTGTCGACATAGAGTCGATTCGAGTCGTAGTCGAGTCAATTTCAGGAGAAATGATGTTGTTGCATCTAGTCAAGTCAACATTCCCTAACAAATTGTATAGGGTACCAATCCAAACACCTCTCATTAATACCATGGCTCCTCTGACCATCTTGCATGTATCCTTCTGAAACGGATTATGCACACTTGCATCACTCATCTTGTTGACATATATTAAGTTTCTTGCCAAACCATGAATGTGTAGCACACCTGGAAGGGTTCTTTTCCTCCCATCTTGTAGTGTTAGTCAGACTCTTCCCAGTCCGACAATTTTGGTTTTCAAGTCGTCCCCCAAGAACACATCACCCCCATCATATTGTTTATATTCACATAACCATTCTTTATGTGGTGTCATATGATAGGATGCTCCTGCATCGATCAACCAAACATATTGATCCAAATGTGTACTGGTCGACTCCAAGTACACATCACCTCCCTTATCCGAGGTCATATTTCTCTCAATCGACTACTTCTCGTCGGATCCAACACCGACTTTTGTTACCTTTGATGTATAGTCCTTTTTATAATTCCCAACTTTACTGCATTTCCAGCATCTTCGCATCGACTGAACTGGGGATTTAGATCTACCTTTCAACTTGAACTTTCTATTGGATAATTTACCTTTATCTCTATCTATCATTCAACCTCTCACTGCTAGAGCATCTTTGGTCGATCCTTCCATGTTCTTCCTTCTCATTTATTTCGACAGTAGAGAAGCAACCACATCCGCTAGCGCTAGTGTGGTTGTATTACTCCCAATAGCCACGACTAAGCTATCCCAGGAGTCTGGAAAAGAACATATTAGGTTGATACACTTCTCCTCATTAGTGATATTAATATCCACATATGATAGCTGGTTTAACATGGTATTAAATGCATTTAGGTGCTCAGTCACCGAACTTCCATCACTCATCCTCAAAATATACAATTTCTTTACGAGAAACAACTTATTTACCACAGATTTCAACTAGTATAAGCTTCCCAACTTATCCCACATTTTCTTGGCCGAATCTTCACCTGATACATTCAGTAACACCAAATCTACAAGACAAATCTGAATCGTACTTCTTTCTCTTCTTTCAATTTTCTCCCATTCCTCCATCGACATGCATGTCGGATAGATACCTAAACGTACCACTATCCATTGTTCTCGATCTAAAATAAGATCTTCTATTTCAAGCTTCCAGAGCTCAAAATTCTGGCCATTGAATTTTCTTATCTCTATTCTAGAACTACTCAACATTCTTTACCACGATCTTTAACACAATTTATGAATTATGATTCTTACTATACCTAGGGTTTAGTTATCAGATTCAATATTGGAAAATCAAGATCTGATCTACTCGCCAAAGCATAACACTGCTCTGATAACTCACTTGTCAGGGAAGATCTAAGCTCTGATACAACATGTTAGTAAATAAAGACACTTCCACACTAATCCTAGAATAAGAGAAGAAGAATTTAATCAAGAATGAAAATGACACAAGCAATCACACAGTACACCGAAATTTTACCCTGGAACCCTTAACTAGGAGAAACCATCATTCCTTTGAGCATTCTGCTCTCTTGTTTTCTTATTTAATCTAAATAAAAGGTTACATGTCTAACCTTGGTCCACACCTAAGACACAATCGACATAATACCCTCTTTCATGTGTAAGAACAACCCTATAGCCAATCTGACTTACATATACATGACCAACAACTTACAACTACACATGCATTAACTTGCATAAGTGCATTACATAATTATATGATTACCCTTTACAATGTTACAACATGCCTCATTATAGGATTTACAACAGGAAAACCCCTAAATATTGGCGCCAAAAAATGGTTACATATCCATGAATATCATTGGCTACAAATCCCACAAATCCTAGGATTATGTTACAGTCAACTTCCAAGTCGGGTTGCCAGTCGACCTCCATTCAGTATCTAGTCGGTCATCTCATGCCTGCACTTTGACCTCTTTTTGGTTGACTTTCCGTCGATATATTTGAATTCAACTTTACCTGGTCGACTTCCTCGACCTTCAAATTGATGTCGATCCACCTCGACCTTCGATCGTAAGTCGATCTACCTCAACTCGACTTTCACTGCAAATAACATAACAACTCAATTGTGCCCTTAACCCGTGTGTCCACGATTTGATTAGTGGATTCCTATTCCATGTAGTCAGGGTTGATATCTGTTGGTGTCAATTGTTCTCTTATCTCTAAGGTGTATAATAATGGTGAAAAATATGTCTGAAGGAGACCGACATTGAATACTGGGTGCAAGCCAAGGAAGGGGGAAATGTTGAGCTCAAAATCATTGTCACCCACAACCTTTGTGATGGTGTAAGTTCCATAAAGGATTGGAAAAATCTTCCTATGGGTACCTGTAAGGCACTCTTTTTCTAAGTGCAACCA
Source organism: Picea glauca (assembly GCA_000966675.3). Lineage (NCBI taxonomy): Eukaryota > Viridiplantae > Streptophyta > Pinopsida > Pinales > Pinaceae > Picea > Picea glauca. Next base: position 1,214,091 of record JZKD02S1672770.1, read on the forward strand.
AAATTTGTCTCCCACCTAAAACTTGTGTGGCACCTGATGTTGATCATGGTGTTGCTTGTAATTGACATTGGACTTTTGTAAAATATCCTGAACTTGTTGGAGGATGTGTTGGATCCGCTCAATGAACCAGGTGGATTTGTCAGCTTTAGTTTGAGCATGGGACAAGTCTATGGGGGTGGATACAAGGGGTAATGCAACATCCATGGGACCCAATGGTTGAAATCCCAACCCCACCTGAAAGGGGATGTGGTCGGTTGAGCTATGTATGGCTTTGTTGTAGTTGTGTTGAACATATAGAAGACTCTCATCCCATGTGCGGGGATTCTTGGAATTGTACATGTGTAGGATATGCAAGATAATACGGTTGATGACCTCGGTTTGGCCATATTTCTAAGGGTGGAAAGAAGTTGATTTGGTGAGCTTGGTGTCCAACAGTAACCAGAGGCTCGACCAGAATGTGTTGAGGAACTGATTGTTCCGATCTAAGATAATGTTTTTTGGTATCCAAAAATGTACCCACACTCATTCAAAGAAGAGCTTGGAAGTGGCCTCTGCTGTGATTCTCTTCTTGCAAAAGGCCATAATAGCCATCTTGGAAAAGCGATGAACAACCACAAAAACATGGTCATTTCCCCTCTTGGTTGATGGAAGGCCCGACATGTAGTCCATTGATATGGATTCCCAGGGCCTGTCAGGAGTAGGAAGAGGGGTGTACAACCATGTTTCTTAGTGGCCAGTTTGGAAATAACGTAGACAGTGCAGGACCTAATATACTTGTTCACATCCTATAAAAGTTTAGGCCAGTAGAAATTTTATTGCAACATTGCCACTATATTTTCTACGCTCAAGGTTCCTGCCACCCGACTGTATTGGGATTCCCAAATCATATTCAATCGCTCGCTTGATGGAATGAAGAGATGGTTTAGATGGCACAAAATCCAATCCTAAAGATGGAAATTAGTGAAAACTATGTTTGCGCCCAACATCTGGTAGATGGTGATGAAGTCCAGATCTTTCTCATAGAGGTGGGGGATTCCAGAGGTCTCATGGCCGCAAGAGTCTAGTATCATGTTGAGATCCGTGACTGGAGGTTGGATGAGGAAATCAATGGCGTGGTTGGTACTTCATGTCTTATACTTGATGTTGAGGTGGAATTGTTGCAATTAGGTGGACCACTTCTCATGGCGGTCATTTTTCAATTTTCCTTGTGTTTGCATGAACTGCAACGACTTATGAACAATGTGGATTCTTGTCTCCTTCCCAAGAATGCAATGCCTCCATTGGTGGTAGGTCTACACAATGGAGTACATTTATTTTTTGTAAGTAGGGTACATACATATGACATCTAATAGTGTCTCACTATGATAGGCCATGGGGTGGCCGTGCTGAGTGAGAACTGTGACCACAACATAGTTTGAAGCATATTTCTTGCTCTCAAAGGGATGTTGCAGGTCGAGTAATTAAAGCACTGGGGTTGATCATAAGAGCTACTTAAAATAATTGAATGCTTGTTTTTGGGCCAGACCCCACACAAAACTTTCCTTACCACCACCCCTGGTTACTTGGTTGAGGGCCCATGAAATATGGGAGAATCCCAACACGAACTTGCGATAGAAATTGGAAAGGGATAAGAAGATTTGAATATCAGTGAGCGTGGTTGGGGCTGGTTAGTCATGGATGACTTGGATCTTGGATGGATCCACATGCACACCATGCTCATAAAAAATGTAGCCTATGCACTGGACCCTATCCATGTCGAAGGAGCAATTTTCAAAGTTGGCATATAGCTTTTGTTGTCGCAGAGTGTGCATAACCTACTGAATATGTTGCAAATGTTCCTCCCAATTCTTGATGTAGATGATGATGTCATCCACATACACCACTAAAAAATAATTGGTGAAAGGCCCCAAGATATCGTCCATCATCCTCATGAAAGTTGTTGGGGAATTTTTCAAACCAAAGGGCATGACCAACCATTCAAAAAGACCTTCTTTTGACTTGAAGGAAGTCTTCCATACATCTGTTTTCTCTATTGGGACATGATGGTAGCCAGACTTCAGATCATTCTTACTGAAGTACTTGTCCCCCTTGAGTTGATCAAGGAGATCATCGATTCGAGGAATCAGGTATCGGTTCCTAACTATTATTTTTTTAAGGGTCCACTGATCAATGAAGAGTCACCAGGTCCCTTCTTTCTTATGCACAAGCACGATTGGGCTTCCACAAGGTGATGAGATGGGTTAGATGTGCCCCTTTTGGAGCAATTATTGGATCTAACACTTGATCTCCTCATTTTATAACAGAGAGCAATGATAGACTGGTCCATTGGGTAGTGGTGCATCGGGGGTCAGATCAATGGAATGCTTGACCTAACAGTGCAGAGGTACCCCAGTAGGTGAGGAGAAGATGTATTTGTATTCTTCCATGACCTTAACCAATTTCATCTCCTATATGGAGAGGTCGACCATGGAGGCCTTGGATGTGGTTGTAATCTTTCACTTACTCTGAGAGTGAATCACAAAGAAGAAAAACTTTCCAGTCTGAGAGATGACCTTCCTGCATTGCTTGGAAGAGATCAAGGAAAATTCACTAGGTGGGAATACCTCGGGTATCATTTACAATTTCCTGTTCAAAGTAATAATAACATTGTGAGGCCTAGACTCATATACAACATGACATTTCCATAAATAAGGTTGTCCCAAAAGAACATCACAAACTTCAAGGGGAGAAACATCACACAAAGAGTGGAGATAGACTGGTCCATTGGGTGGTGGTGCATCGGGGTTCAGATCGATGGAATTCTTGACCTAACAGTGCAAAGGTACCCTAGTAGGTGAGGAAAAGATGTCTTTGTATTCTTCCACGAACTTATCCACTTTATTTTGTTGTGTGGAGAGGTCGGTTATAGAGGCCTTGGATGTGGCTATAATCTTTCACTCACTCTGAGAGCAAATCACGAAGAAGACAAACTTCCCAGTCTGAGAGATGACCTTCCTGTATTGCTTGGAAGAGATCAAGGAAATGGCACTAGGTGGGACTACCTCGGGTATCATGTACAATTTCATGTTCAAAGTAATAATAACATTGTGAGGCCTAGAATTATATACAACATGATGTTTCAATAAATAAGGTTTTCCCAAAAGAACATCACAAACTTCAAGGGGATAAACATCACACAATACCTCATCTTTGAAGGGATTGATGTCGTACGATAGGCGACATTGTTGGTTGATGAAAATATCGCCTCCTTGGTGGAGCCATCTGATGGTGTAGGGTTGCGGGTGTGCTGTTTTCGGTAGGGCCAGCTACTTGAAGACCTCCACTGAGATGAGGTTCTTCTGGCTATGACTATCAATCATGAAGCACAACAGGGTGGCTTTCACCCACATTCATGAATGAAAGAGGCACTCTCCTTCCTCTGGCTCATGAGGTTCACCAGGCTGGATCTTGGTGGTAACAACGATGGCACTTGGTTCCACATCAATGATCCATCTCCCCTTTTCTAGTTCTGACTTAGATTCAGAATTGACATCGGATTCATAGGATTTCACCTCAGCCACCAATGACTACTTTGAGTGGAAATCAACAATGTTATGGCAGGGGCTCTTATGGAAGTTGCACCACTTCCCAGTATCTTTCTTTGTCTTTCCATTGTCCTTATTTTCTTACGTCTTAGACTGTCCATTTTTTCTCTGCTCTTTGTTCTGTGGGTTGGGGCTGCCTTTGCCCTGCTTTTTCTATGAGGGGTTCCCAGACCCAAACTGTTGCATCTTTTTTTTCATCTCTTGCTCGATTTTTATGACATATAGATAGGTTGTGCCCAAGGATGAGATGCCTAGAAAATCCATTTATGACTGGATGTATCTATGCATACCACTGTGGTACTCGAGCACCAGATGTCATTTAGAATATTTGATACCCATCTTGGTGCACAAGGTATGGAAGATATTTGTGAACTCTTACACTCCTTGGTCCCTTTTCTGTCGCAATGTGGTCCATTTTGTATACAGATCATCCTAACTTTCAACAAGGTAGTATTGTTCCTTAATAGAATCCCTGAAGGAATCCCAGGTGAGTGCAACTGAAAATAATGAGGGTTCCTTTGTTTCCTTTTTCTCATAGAAAGTCTCCCACCAATATTTGACATGGGGAATGCCTTTGAGGAGCGCAAAAGTATTTTTTTCTCTACTCGAAAAGGTATGGATAGAAAAATACCCTTCTAGCATATTCAACCATTTGTCTACAACATCTATGTCTATATGACCTTCAAATATAGGAATATAAAAGTTTATTTGTACCTTGAAGGGGGCGACACCTCTGCTCGAGGAATATGTGTCGTATGTTGGTATTCGTCGAAGGATTTGCACAAAATTATCCATCATCTCATTCCTTTGTTGCCCAAGGGCTTCCTCAAGCAATAGTTTGAAAGGATCTCATGTCCCGTCATATTTTTTCTCCCACCATGGAAGGTCGCTTGGGTGTGTGAGATATTTTTTCCTCAAGAGAAACAAGCTCAAGACCCAACTCTTTGTACCTTGGCCTCATCGGGGACATGCACTAAGAATGACAAGGAGAAGACCGCTCTGATACCACTATTCTAGATTTTATGAGGAGAATGAAATGAAAACATATTATTATTATTATTAACATAGAGACACAAGGAAAAATAACATAGATATAGTAAAAATAACTTCGATTCAATAAAGAAATTTATTGAAACTATAAAATGTAGATTGTAAACAAGCTTGCTAGAATGGTGGTGGCTTATCTCTAAGAATGACAAGGAGATGTGATGACTGCACTCATTCACAAGAAGATGAGTACAATGAGGCTCTGAAATCATTTTTACAATCAACATGAATTCCAAAACCCTAGGATATGAAGAACCAAAAGTCATGTGGGCACCATTGGGGTAAGTTGGTACATCAACTTCCCGGGGTCGTAACTTTTGCATATGATTTTCGTTTTAGGTGTACGATAACCCGTTGGAAAGGTCTATCCAAGGACTACACATTATGCCATCAAAATATGACTGATCCAAAATGTATTTGTAGAATGAAATGAATACACATTATTATCAAAAGATTCTTAACATAGAATAACAAATACACAGTGAAATTGGTTTCTATTCAATAAGGAAATAAGTTGAAACTGTAAAATGTAGCGGAAACAAGCTTGCTAGAATGGTGGTGGCTTATCTCTGAGAAGAGATGTGATGATTGCGCTCATTCGCAAGAAGATGATTACAATGAGGCTATAAAGGCATTTTTTACAATAAACAAGAATGTCAAAAACCCTAGACATCCAAAAAAACTAACCCTAGGAGATGAAGCACCAAAAGTCATGTGGGCCCCGTTTGGGTAAGTTAGTACATCAACTTCCCGGGGTCGTAACTTTTTCATATGATCTTTGTTTTAGGCGCATGATATCCCATTGGAAAGTTCTATCCGAGAACTACACATTTTGTTGTTATCTATCAAAGGTCATGTTATTGCACAATTTGTACTTATTCCAAGGGAAAAGATTGAAAGAAGACAAATTGGCGTAACAAGAGGTTATCCTATCACTCTCACCTCAACATGATACATCTTTCTATTTAGGGTTGATGGCCCAGGGGAGATGTCGTCGATGACCTGGGGGTTTGAGAAGGAAAGGGTTAAAGTGTCTATGAAAAAGTCCCCTCTCACAAGTCACAATGATCAGAAAGTCCCAGGGTTTTAACCAATGAAGTAGTGAAGTATTAAGATGTACCTTCCCATAACATAACAACAGGAAAATATATCTTTCGCAAGTACAAATTGTTGTTATTACTTCATAAAACCATGGGCTTTATCAATAAAAGAAATAGTTGATTTATGATGAAGCAAACAGAAATTTATAGTTGCAATGTTTATAAGACAATAGCTTCACAATAAATGCTTTAAAATGTCTTAAGAATGACCAAGAATAATTACTCATTAACATCAAAATACTAGCATTTGTCAGAAGCAAGTAAGTTAGTGTACTAATCAACTTTTTCAATTGCTTTTAGGTGCTTTTAGTGCTGCAATAGATGGTTGTATCTAACTTTTGTAACAACAACAAATAATTTAGTAGATTAGACTATTCTAAGGTTAGGAGTAGTTAATAGAGAGCTTAAGGTATAGGTTTTGATAGTAGTTTTTTGTCAATCACTCAATAGCAAGGCTTAGATCAGTGCTTTTTTAGGGTAAATGGATTCCTTTTAGGCAGCGGAAAATCTTGAAGGAAAAAAATGATAATGAGAGAAATAAAGACAAGAGGGTTAATAATTGAAGTGTCGGTATCCCAAGGCTTCAATTATAATTAGGAAGTAGGTAACCCTAGGACCTAGTAGTTTTTATCCTTCTTTAGCTCAAATATGAAGTAGATGATGGCTTATATGAAGCAAAATGTGCTAGGGTGTTGCAATGACAAGGCCCTTAGCAAAAGCTTCAATAAAATCGGTTTTCTAGCATAATCTAGTAGGTGAAAGTTATTAAGGCAAGGACAATAACATGTGCTTTAGCCTCCTAGGGTTTTAAGCTAGAAATTTCATAATCTTAGTACAAATGCAAGATAAATGTAACTATAACCATTAAATGAAGAAGAATTGCAGAAAATTTACTTACATTCACTGAGAATCATCTAGAAAATAGCCTAGTTGAACACTTCCACCAAGAAAAATGCCAAAAATAGTCCAAAATAAGCCTCCTTCAAGAAGTGTGCACCCAATTTCAGCCAAGTAACCCTAATTAAGGAACAAATTTCATACCTCACACTTGTTTGAGTGAAAGATGATGAAAATATACAAGGGAAATTCCCTTATTTATACAGTTACAATGACCAGAATTAAGTCAAAAAGGTCGACATGGTCAGTTTACATGTAATATCCATTTTTTACATTAAATGACAAAATAAAACCCTAAATCAAGAAGAAATAGTGATGTCATGCCCTTTTAGGGTGACATTAGGCCTTTCTAGTGCAACGTTGGCCTCTAGGAGCAAAATGTTAGGCCTCCCAAGGCCTTTGGATCAAGCCACACATGCCACTTGGCACACAATTGTTGAAATATTGTAACTACAAAGAGTATTCTAATTATTATTGATGTATTATTCATTAGATCAATCCCCTTTTGCAGATTTATCATATCGAGTAATGTAAATGACCAAATCTCCTTTTTTGGATTGGTCAAACCCTAATTGTAATAGGATAAATCAAAAGTCGGCCACATAATATATTAAAGTGGTTATAACCACCCAGAATGAGAAGTCGGCCCAGCCATAATATATTAAAGTGGTTATAACCAACCAGAATAAGAAGTCGGCCTTGCCAGTGAAAAGACACCTCCATCCACACATGCCAGAATTGTATAAATAAAGAGGCTAGCACCTCATTTGGACACATACTCACTTGTTCATCAAGAAGCAAGTTCAGAGCTACAGTTGGAGAAGGAAGAAGAGAGAGAGAGAGGCGCATTCTTGGGAGAGGACTTTTTGTATTTGTTTGAGTTATCTCTTGGCATTGTATTGGCTATCTATATTAAGGAAGTTTTTGTTGGGTTATCTCCCCCATGAGGGTTTCCTAGGATAAATGATGTGTCTCTTGTGATTGTGTATTTCTCAGTGATCCTATTTATGCTATTGTTATCTAGTGAAATGAAAAGAACTCTAATAATAGCTTAAACCTTAACATGGTATCAGAGCTAACCTGAAGAGAGCATCTTTCACAAGAGAAAGTGAAAAACGTCATTGTTGTCGTACATGCAAATTAGGGATTTTTGTTGATGAAGTATTTTAGCCCCAAAACCATCTAGAAAAGTGTGCACTTCCTCAAGGATCACTTTGGCATCCTCAGTGTGGCTAGATCTCCCGGAAAGTGAAACCCTAGTTTTCAAAAAGTACTAGAAGTACCAGAAAACCAAAGTACCAGAAGTACCAGAGTACCAGAAGCACTAGTCTAGAAATCCGCAGGTCAAGTTTGAAGGGGTTAAATTTGGATTTTCAGAAATCTGACTGCACCAGCTTACTCACCTTAGCTCACCGCATCTATCCCCTGTATCATAATTTCAAAATTTGAAGTTTGAAAAATTAGGGTTTCCTCATAAAACCCTAAGTTGCAGTTGCAGTCTCTGAACCAGTTGCGGTATCAATTGCAGTTGCAGTACTAGTTGAAGTATCAGTCGTAGTACCAGTTGTGGTCACCCTTGAAGTTTTTAAGAGTTGATAATGATTACCATTGCTGCCAGATGGTGCCACTACCTGCAAATGCTATCAGAGGTATGTACTCACATATGTTTAAATGGTTAAACTTTAAAGGGTATTAGCAGGAGAAGGGATATATTTCCATAGATCCAGAAGGATCTCAAGATCCAATACATTCAGAAGAATAATGCAACTCAGGTTTTATTATTATGATATGCATCTATTTTTTATGACATTATTTTTCTCAATGTTTCATGTTGAAGCTATGATCCAATTATTATATGGATTAAATTTGAGATCATAGAGTTTATCCTCTAACCCAACCTTCTATCAAGATAACATATTTTCTTAGTATAGAAGATAGGTTGAATAAAGCACTCGTCATCTTGAGTGAAGGAGACTTGAAAGAAAAGCATCACACTCATTCTTGAGGACAAGGCTCCAGGTTCTAGGTTTGATTAATTAAGTTGATAAAGATTCAAAGTTGCACATGACAAGTTGATGACTACCCCTTTACAAGTAAACACTATAGTTGAGATAACATTCTTTGAAAAGTATTATACTTGGTAGCATGTGAGCATATTGAGGTAAATTCTTAATGTATTTATTTTCCTGACACAACTAACATCTCCTCTAGGAGAAACGTCTTGTGTTAGTTCCAGGTTGTCATGGAGGAATGTTTGATCACAACACTATAAGAGTGTTGACCTCATTCCATATTGTATTTCTTACTCTTTGCCTCAGACAAGTCACAATTAATAGCTCTAAAGAAGCTACTGTGATGATTTTTCGTGCTATTTCTTTAATTACTATTATCAAAAGAGTATTACTTTTTCTTGTTGTTTTGTTGACCTTGTTCCAGGTCACAGGTGATAACCCTGAGGAAGCTATAGTGAAGGTTGCAGAAGGAAACGTATTAAATGAGACATGAAGCAAACTATGTACATGACCATATACACTCATGTACCAAAGAAGATGAAGAAGAATCTATCTCTTGAGATTCAGAGTATCTCATATGAAAATTGATTGAAAGGAGCAGAAGGCTCCAAAAATGACCGAACATTAGAACAGGAAGCAGAACTTGTTTGAAGCCTGACTTTGTCTTTCACATCTAGAATTGGTATTCAACACCAAGTATACCCTATAAGAGATGATGAAGTCCTTATAGACTCAGAAGAAATCGAGAGTAAGCATGATCTCATAAAGTATCAGATGAAGAGTCAACTTTTGTTGGCCCTTGACCAAGTTTTGGGGAATACTTGGTCAGATTTGACCATTTTGGGACTTCGACAGCCTGTCAAAGATGGAGCATGATGCGAAGTAGAGATCACGGGATCTCAGCCCACTTTGGGTCTTTTTTGGGTTTTTGGGTTAATGTAATGGGAAAGGGATGTCGACCCGTGGGTTTACCCACGCTTAGGCCCACTTTTGTATGTATAAACAGATGCATAGGTGAAGTAAGTAGGGGTGATAAGTTGGATCTATGTGATCAAAGAGTTGCAAGTAAGCTAAGTGCTGGTAATGACTGTAAATTCTCTGTGCATCTTGTAAGAGGCTAAGTGCAATATATTGTAGAAGGCTCTGTGCTTTTAGTGCAAGGAAGAAGGATCTAGCGAGTTGCGCAGATCTTCTGTCCTGTGTGAAGTAAGGATTGTTAAAGCTCTGTGTTGTAACTACTTGACCGAGATAATAAAGAAGAAGACTTTGTGGATGTAGCCCTAGGGTGGGGGTGAACCATGGTAACTCTATGTGTTGTGCTCTGTGCCTCGACCTGATGTGTCTTTCTCTCTCTTTTCTAAGTTCTTTGATGTGTTTAGATAGATCTATTGATGTTTTGTGCTTATGAGATATGAATTCATGTTAGATCTGATATGTAAGATGCTTAGTGCTTGATCTATTGAAACTAATCTGTTGTATTTGCTAAGTGCAAAAACTATCTTAGATCTAAGTATATACTACGCTTCTCTGTGTTATTTGTGAAGTGAGATAAGGGTTGATTCTAGGTGAACTATTAATGCTAAGTGTTGCGCGAAGTGTGTAGTCACAGATCTGTGTCCCAGCTAAGGTTGTAGACATCTGAGTCCTACAACCACCCTTGCCTCTACCTCGGGTGAGACTTCATCTGCTTCACAGGTGTTGCCAAAAGGGCTGATAGTTAGGGTTTTGTTGGTGCGCTCTTGAGCGTTGAACCCTGGGTCTGCCCCTGTGCCAACAAATGGTTCCATTGTCGGGAACTAAAACTGTGATTGCTGGGAATTGAGAAGAAGAAGCTTTGTGCAAAATAATATTTGTGCATAGATCTGTTTCCCTAGTGCGCAGATTTTTACTCGACTCGTGAATCTTTGTGCCAAGAAAGGAAGGCTAGATCTGAAGAAAAGAAGAAAGATCTGAATGCTTGGTGCTCTAAGAAAGGTAGAAGTGGGAGTTTCTTAAGAAAAGAGGTCAGATCTGCAAGAAAGAGGTAATACTTATAAGCCTTGTGCTTTGATAAAGGTAATAATAGTTAAAAGTCTTAGATTTGAAAGCTTTGTGCTCTATAGAAGTAAGATAAGTGTAAATTTTTGTTTCTGAAGCATGAATTTAGGTATGATTGATAGATTTTGTCCTAGCTTGAATACTAGGGCATTGTTAGATGAAAGAAAGTTTGACATGAATAGATATGATAAGAATAATGATAGATATGTTATACCTATGCATAGAAAGAATGTTTGGACTAACAAATGGATGCAGGATCCTAGAAAGAATTTCATGCAAGCTAGCTACCATGATCCTAGTGCACAGTACAGAAGGAGTTGGGGATCATTTAAAAGAAAGAGATGATTGACCCTATGTTACAGTTGCAGAAGACCGAGACATCTAGCTAAGGAGTGCCCTTGTGGAAGAACGGTTTGTCTCTATTGTAAGGCTTTGGACCATGAAGTATTAGATTGCCCTAGAATGAATGCTAAGCTTGAAAGAATGAATCTAAAAGAATAAAACCCTAAGACAGATCCAGAAATAGCAGAACCCTAGAAAGAGTCAGAAAAGATGTTACTACAGATGAAAGCCACCTTGAATGATCACCAACAGGTCAAGTTATCAGAGATCTTTAAAGAAAAAGAATGCATTGAAGTAAGGATAGGAGACTTTGACATTGACTGTGTTTTGGATGAGGAAACATAGGTGAATGTCATGACAGAAAGAACTTGGGAAGCTATAGGGAGACCTGCTATGACTCCATCCCTAAGTGGAATAGGTTTATTTAGAGGAAAACTGGTAAACCTATGTGGAAGGCTCACTCAGATATCTATGAATGCTAATGGAACTTCGACAGAGGAAGATTTTGAGATCATCAAGTTTATTGAGGACAATGCCACGTTTACTATGTTACTTGGAAATCCTTGGATTGAAAGAGATAAAGCCAGAAAGAAGGAAGAAGAAAATTTTTTAGAACAACAAAGACAAGAGTTAAAAGACTTCATGACTAGAAGGATTGTGCAGTTGATTGAAGAACAGGAGGACAGATCAAAGTTATATCACACTAGGAACATAGATGTCCAAGTTACCAGAACACCAGAGGACTCACAGAAGACTGAAGTCTCTATCACAGATAAAAAAGAGATGTTATCCATGAACCCTAAGAAAGAACCTTAGCAACACAAAGTGACTATATCCAAGGAAGATAGGAATCAGAACGGGAAAAGAACCACTGAGACGAAGCTCACTGGGAAGAAGGCTAGAAAGTTAAGTAAGAAGAGGGAAAAGATTGAAAAACTACAGGAGATTCCAGATGGAGCATCGCAGAAAGAAAAATCACAGAATTCGAGCTTCGCCGAAATATCAGGACAACGACCTATGGCTCTTCAGCATGTCGAAGCAATATAGCCATTGGAGGCCAATATGTCTGTTCGACTGCCGCTTTGAATGGGTTGGAAAACAATTATGGGTCACTACTAGATCATTGGCCATCACTAGAATAGATAGAACGGAATTAATGAAGGCTCCATACTCGTTGCAAGAAGGTCGTTGCCGAATTTCTTAGTTAACCTATCATGCCCCGCCCGAAGAACACTTTTGCCAAGTTGAGAATTCGAAGCCCGCAGAACTAGTGACTGTATACCATGATTAGTGTAAGCAGATTGTTCATTCTAGTGCAGTATCTGAGATCATCGTGACCCCGATTATCTTTTCCGAGCTTATATGTCGGACGAGCTCAGCGCTGCTGAGAATGTAGTTGAAGAAGTTTTGATTGAATTAATGACTAAGAGAGTCATGTCAGAAAGAAGAATGTCCATTGGTATCGAAGCTTCATCCACAACAGGAGTACAAGCCTCCCCATCGACTGCTCAAGAAGGGACATCTCGAGTCTGCGCAGAACGAAGAACTAAGCACAAGGATGACATCAAAAATGCCAAGCTTATCCCACGCACTCTACCGATGTACTTACCCCCTCTAAGAGGTGCCATCAACCGTAACAACGTACCCTGCGAGTTCGAGTATGCTTTGATCACCGCGTACCTTCCGAAAGGAGTGCACGCATTCCGCGCTGACCAAGATAAGCTTGCAGCACTGAAATTTAGTGATTTTAACCTCAAAGATCATAAATCTTACAACATATTAGCTCTACATAAGTACTTAACCAGGACCAAAGGCAAGATCTCTAAGATTGTCCCATAGTCATGGACCCAGAACATTGCACAGTCCACACTCCTTAATGTAATGAAGATCCTACACTTCGGCAGACACCAGGAAGTCAATGCATGTGTCAAGTTGTTGTTGTCCTGCTACCATGGAGGATACTTATGGCTAGACCACCGCGTCACTGTGGATCCGACCTTGATCAATCAAATCACTGGACTTAGTATGCAAGTTCCCGACCCACAGGAATTTTACCCAGGAAAGACATCAGACCGCATTCTCGTATGGAAGACTAAAGAGACTTATGGCGATGTTGTGAAGGGAACGCGAGGCTACAAGGTAGCCTCTATCGAAAATGGCGTAGTGTGCCTTGCCTGTCAGTTGATCATGAGCAAGTTAGTTCACAAGAATAGACCAACACAAGTGACAGGATTCATAGTTGACCTCGTAGGGAAGTGCGCCAAGGGACTACAGATGAACTGGGCACAGTATCTTGTAAACCATCTAGAGCTTGATTGCAGAGAAGCGAAAGACCAAGGGTATGAGTTCCACTTCAGTTGGTTACTCATACTAATCACCTTCATGACTTGGGAGCTACCGGAGGGTGCCACTTTCCCAGAGATCGAACCCTTCGAACCACTGGCCACGAAGTTCTGTATGCTATGGTACTCCAATGACATGAAAAAATAGTGGCAATCCAATTCCATCTTCCACGCCTATTACAACCAATTGAAGAATGCAATCCAGTCTACACAACGCATCACCCAAACACACTTCATAGGTTTAGACCCTTGATGAAGTTCAACACGTATCGCCATTTTATATACCTGACTCCACGTGTTGATGAGCACCAAGAATAGCTTCAGTCTTATTATAAGTTGACAGAAGAAGACTTGGAACAGATTACCAAAGAATGGTCAGCGGACCTCCTTGTTCCAACAGACCCCGTAGAAATGTCTGACGAGGAGAACTCTGAAGCTATGTTGAATACACCTAGACCGAGTAAGACTAATAAGGATGCTAAAGTTCAAGATATCCATAGCACATCTACAAAGACCACTTTGATCTCACCTCCGCAAGGAGGTGATGGTGAAGAACTAGGTAGGACAGAATTCAAGCAAAATAAAGGCGAGGTTACTCTGCCTAGAGAAGAGGAGGATCCCTCCAAGAAAATGAAGACTACCCCACCAAAGCCCTCGTCTCGAAAGAAAGATAAGGCTACCCGAACTACATTTAAGACTACCCTCACACCAGATGACTTTGACTTCTTAACCATTACACTAAATGATGCTTCACAAGAGATCGCAGAAAGACAAGAAACAAAGAAGGAGGAGCTATTCAGCCAAATCAAGGGCAAACTTCAAGGAATGCAGTAGGTACTCCAGTCTAGCTGAGCAGCTTCTACTACACCCTTGGCAGTTGCAATAGCAGGAACAGATGATGAGCCCACCCAATTACATCAGATCGTCGATAGAGTCGAAACTCGCCTTCAACGAACTCAAGAAGACACAGCGCAAGCCACCCAGGATTTAACGCAAGTACATAATGCACTTCTAGAACAACAGAGTAAGGCAGATCAGGAAAATATTACCCTGACAACGAAGTGGGATGAGGAAAAAGCACAGTTTCTAGCAGAGAAACTTGAAGTACAAGAAAAGCTTCACAGAGCACTTCTCTCTGTGATGGTCATAGAAATAAAGATTGAAGAACATGTTCCACAATAGGTATGTTAAGAACCAAATATCAATATAGCATAGAAAAACCTCAGAATAAGAACTCAATGCCTTGAAAAAGAGATAATTTCAGATAATAAGCCTCTTCGAGGTGGAAACCTCCTTTTACCCCACATAAATGTTCAAGTACAAGATGACTCCAAATGAAAATGTCTCCTTGGTATATATAGGAGACTAGGAGGTATAATTACAACTAATGGAATAAATC
>JZKD02S1672770.1:1245538-1264685 GCA_000966675.3 Picea glauca
GTGTGATTGTTTATTTCTTACTGCTCATTATTGGATAATAATTCTACATTGATATAATATTTGAAGAAAAAGGATTATAATTACGCTATTACTGATTCACCCCCCCTCTCAGTAACCCAACAAAAGGAAGCTATATATGTGTTAAGCAAGCTCCTAGAGCTTGGTATGGAATGATTGACAGTTTCCTGATGAGCTTGGGCTTTACCAAGAGTAAATTTGATTCTAACCTTTATTTCAAGGTTATGAATTATGAGCCAGTGATATTGTTGTTGTATGTGGATGACTTATTCTTAACTGGAGAAGAAAATCTCATCATCGAATGTAAGAAGAAGCTCACTTCAGAATTTGAGATGAAAGACCTTGGCCTAATGCATTATTTCTTAGGACTTGAGGTATGGCAGAGCCCAGAGAGAATCTTCCTTAACCAAGGGAAGCATGCAGTGGAAATCCTGAAGAGAGTTGATATTTTGGAGTGCAATTCCATGAATGCACCCATGGAAACAAAGCTGAAGCTTATGGTCGACACTTCATCATAATTGATTGATGCCACACTGTATAGACAAATAATTGGATCGTTGATGTATCTGACGAACACCAGACCGAATATTTGTTTTGTCGTGAACACCTTGAATCAGTTTCTGGTAGAACCCAGACATGTTCACCTAGTTTCTGCAAAACATGTGATGAGGTACCTTAAGGGTACATTAGATTGTGGTCTCAACTATTATGGAGATCATGATTTCACACCAAGTGGGTACACTGATTCAGATTGGGTTGGAAGTGTCTCTGATAGGAAGAGCACTTCAGGATGTTGTTTCAGTTTGGGATCAGCCATGATCTCATGGCAGAGTAGGAAGCAATCAAGTATTTCTCTCAGTACAGCGGAAGCAGAATACATTGCTGCGTGTTCTGCCAGTTGTGAAGCCATATGGCTTCGGAAGTTGTTTACAGTTCTATTCGACCTAGAGATGGAAGCAACCAGGATCCTATGTGATAACTAGAGCTGCATAAAGATGACAAAGAATCCTATATTTCATGACAATTCAAAACACATAGAGATCAGATACCATTACATCCGTGACATGGTGCAGAGAGGAGCCATAAAGCTCCAATATGTTAGCACGGATGAACAGGTTGTCGATGTGCTGACCAAGCCTCTATCTCGTGTAAAGTTTGAGCACTTTCGAGATAAGCTTGGTATAGTCCGAAAGGACCTCCCTCGATAGGGGGAGTAATTGTTGTGTTGAGATGCCAACCTAGTGCTGTGCTTCTAGCTTAATTGATGTGTTGAGATGTCATCCTAGTGTTGTGCTTCCAGCTTAATTGTTGTGTTGAGATGCTAGCCTAGTGATGTGCTTCCATCTTAATTGTTGTGTTGAGATGTCAGCCTAGTGTTGTTCTTCCAGCTTAATTGTTGTGTTGATATGCCAGCCTAGTGTTGTGCTTCCAGCTTAATTGTTGTGTTGTGTTTTCAACTTAATTGTTGTGTGGTGTTTCCATCTTAATTGATGTGTGGTGTTTTCCAGCTTAATTGTTGTGTGGTGTGCCAGCTTAATTGTTGTGATAATGTGCCAGTTTAATTGTTGTGATGATGTGTCAGCTTAATTGTTGTGATGTGTTTCCAGCCTTGTGTTGTGATATTGTTGCTTTTGATGTTGTATCAGCCTTATGCTGTTATTGATGATGATGATGTATTAGTGTTATACTAATCCATGTTGATGCAGTTGATGATGATGATGCCACTTCAGCCTCTTGCTGAAGATGATGATGATGATGCCACTTCACCTCTTGAGTCTTTGTTGAAGATGATTACGATGATGATGATGTTATTTCATATTTCATGTTGAATATGATGATGTTACCTTAGCCTCATGCTAAAGAAGATGATGATATTACTTTAGCCTCATGCTAAAGAAGATGATGATGATGCTCCAACTCTATGTTGTGTTGATGATGCTCCATCCTCTATGTTGTGTTGATGATTCTCCAGCCTCTGTGCTGTGTTGATGATGCTCCAACCTCTGTGTTGTGTTGATGATGAGAAAAAATTCCGATGATTTATAGATACGTTAGTCAGTGTTCCAATATACTGTTGATGATGTTGCCCTCTCTCTCTCACCGGATGTTGTTGTAGAATACCCTTCTTGTTAAGAGGGAGTGTTGAAATATTGTAACTGCAAAGAGTATTCTAATTATTATTGATGTATTATTCATTAGATCAATCCCCTTTTGTAGATTGATCATGTTGGGTATTGTAAATGACCAAATCCCCTTTTGTGGATTGGTCAAACCCTAATTGTAATAGGCTAAATGAAAATTTGACCCTAGAATATATTAAAGTGGTTATAACCACCTAGAATGAGAAGTCGGCCCAGCCAGAATATATTAAAGTGGTTATAACCACCCAGAATAAGAAGTCAGCTCTGCCAGTGAAAAGACACCTCCATCCACATGTGCTAGAATTGTATAAATAAAGAGGCTAGCACCGCATTTGGACACAAACTCACTTGTTCATCAAGAAGAAAGTTCAGAGCTGCAGTTGGAGAAGGAAGAAGAGAGAGAGAGGCACATTCTTGGGAGAGGAATTTCTGTATTTGTTTGAGTTATCTCTTGGCATTGTATTGGCTATCTATATTAAGGATGTTTTTGTTGGGTTTTCTCCCCCATGAGGGTTTCCCAAGATAAATGATGTGTCTCTTGTGATTGTGTATTTCTCAGTGATCCTATTTATGCTATTGTTATCTAGTGAAATGAAAAGAACTCTAATAATATCTTAAAACTTAATTGCCTCCAAAGTGTCCATCAAATGATGGGTGATGCCATGGGTCACAGAGGTGACGTCATGGGTCACAAAGGTGACATCATGGGTCACAGAGTTGACGTCATGGGCCTTCCAAGACCTACATCAATGTGGGAGGGAAAGACCCCCCTGGGTCCAGGCCTGCCAGGTTGTCTCTGGTGGAACCTCCTCCTCTCTCTCTGGTGCAAACCTCTGATCTGTCTATGCCCCTGGCTGGGGTCTCAACATTCATCTGGTGGGATTTTATCCCTATGGAGGTCCGAACTAATCATCTCCCCATGTGTACCTGTCTATCGAGTGTGGCCCTGCAACAACAAAAAGTACGCCCTCCATGGGCTCATAAGTCACATGGATCATATAAATGTCAATCACATCTAATAATAAATTTATTTAAACATGTGCATAAAACCCCCTTTCCCAGAAAAGTGCTCAAATACGTTATGCTATTCTACAATCTAGGTTTGGGGGGGACACTAGGAGGTCCTATTGGGATAATTCTCATTGGAAGTGGGATGTTTCCAGGTGAAGACAAATCCAAGCCATGTAAGTGGATGAGGTGGTAAGGGATGTATGAGAAATGGGTGCAATGATGACAGGGGAATGTATGGCTTACCTACGGGTGCCTATGAAGAGGGTGAGTTTCACCTTGACATGGATGCAAATGTTTCCAAGCCCATTCAATGAATTTTATCTTTTAATCTTATTGTTTTTTCTTTCAAGATACTAGTTAGGGGACATTGCCCTAGCATGGTGACCAGTGGTGACAATGTTACCCACAAGCATTTAACGAATATGAGAAGGTTGGCTCATGATGAGACCCTCTTTATCTTGGCTATGCCACCAAGAGCCACTACCCTGGTGTGGTGACCAGATGAATGGTAGTGTCATAACGCTACATGCCCATGGACCTAATACACTGACTCGTGATGAGACCCCCTATCCTCCAACTAGGTCTTTATTTTATGGGTCCCTTTGTTTCTTGTTGAGAAGCTTTTTATTGCTTTCTCAGGGATCCTTGGGCGAAGCATCTAAAGGTGTTTTTATTTTGGATTTTATATTTTTCCAACTACTTTTACCCTCTGGGCCTTTAGCCCCTTCTTCCCACAAGGTAAGGTACAACCTTTTGCTAGCTTGGAAAACCCAGTGCCCGAACCAATGTATGGGATGGATGAGGGGGGGAAAGATGAAAAGTGGAAAGTATGGTGGGAACGGACGATTACCTTTCATGAACCCGCCTAGTGGAAACTAAAACCCTATGGGAGCCAACTTTCTAGGGAATCCTGTCATTCCCCCCAGGTGTGGACAAGTTTTAAGGCATAGGGTCCAAGCACACATTAGAAGTAAATATAATTTTATGCACATATTCAAATGTTTTGAGAATCAGAGTGACACATACCATGATACCCCGACTCATTACCTCATGGAGAAAGACCTATTGTTGATGAAGGACTGGGTCGATGGGATGGATGTTGTTGTTGCTGACAAGGTGGAGGCACTGAAGGAGAAATATGGGCCCTCCAAGGCCAGGCTCAAGTAAATATGGCTCTCTATACTCCATGTCTAGGACCTGTGGGCCTCAAGACACAATCTCCTTAGTTATCCCTAGGCTAGGGGATAACATATGGCTCCAAATTGGGGAGATGTGCTCACCGTAGAGCACATGAGAACCTCAACATCTCTGGCATGACCTGTGATCTTCTTGATCTCAACAAAATATTATTAGTAGTCATTTGGGGTGGTGATATCACCCCTGGCTCATATATGGTACAGTAAATGAAAATAAACAAGCATATATACAAATGGAAATACAACTACTCTAGCATGAAATGCAGATGGTATATACAATGAATGCAAATGCCTACATACTTACCTCTACTTACTTGTTGGTTGAATTCTAGGTGTAGTCAAATATCCAGTGAAACCATCCTAGCAATGTCTCACCATACCTTCCTTTGTGCTTCATCATAAACCAAAGCAATGATAATTTAAGCACAAAAATAACATGAGTTAGAGAATATATTGTATCATTGGAAATAGTAAAGTCTAGCTCATGGAGGCGGGAGGGGGGGGACAAAATGGTGCCAATTCATACTCTCAGGAAGGTGCTCAATCCATCTCAGAAAGGGATCATGAAAATTCAAAGGTTCAATAGACTGACTCAAAGAGTTTGAAGGTTGGCTACCTCGGACGTCTTCACAATCTGAGGCCTGGGAAGGGACAATCAAGAACTTTAAGGGTGACTGACAATTTCTTAAGGGGAAGCTCAAAGACTGTGATAATAAGCTTCTTATTGAGGTACTCAACCTTCCCCTAAAATCCAAAAGGAGGCTTTGTCCTACAGAAGATTTGGGATAAGGAACATGTTTCTAGACCATACCCTCAGTGACATAGCGAAGTAAAGTAATTAAAGGGAGGTGGAAAATATTTTCACAAGTATCTTTATTTAGGCAAGAAACTTCCTCACTTTTATCAATATCTTAGCATGATGATGGTTGATAATTTTCTTCATAGAATAAATCTGAATGCTCAAAGGATTACTCATCAAAATCCTCAAGGTATGACCAAAAATCAGAAGGAGGATATAGAACTAGGTCATCCCTGGGTGTTTGGAAAGTATCTGTAATTATATCATCTCTTTGTTTCCAACTGTCAAAATTAGTAACCTCATATGATAATTGCAAAGGAAACTTTTGGAAATGACGTTCAATGTCGTATATGGGATCCTCATTATAACCAATCACATCCCACTTACGTCTTCCAACATGTATGAACTCATCAATATTTTCAACAATGTTAGTACCTTTATCATAACAGGAAGGATTTAATGCATCCAAGGGATCCTCTAGTACTTATTCACTTTCCAAATCATAAAAAAAAGAATCATCAAAATTTTGGAAAGGGAAGTTACTTAATGTGTTCACTTCTTTTTGTGAAGGAGCATTAATGGCTTGGATGACTTCATTAAATGGAAGAGGGTCCAGTACATCATCCCCAAGACTCATCTCTTCATCTTCATCAGAAAATGAACGAGCTATCTCTTCCAAAGGTTACTTTACTTATTCACCTTCTGAATCATAGAACAAGGTGTCATCAAAAAAATGGAAAGGAAAATGACTCATCTCATCCTCTTCATATTGTACAGGAGAGATAGGATCTTGGAGAGCTTCATCAGATGGAGGAGCGGTTACTAGTGCTTCATACTCATAATTCACTCCTCTAGTCAAATATTCACTGCATTCTATTGAATCATGGGAGAAATCTTGCTCCTCTTCAAGGGGTTGACAATTTTCTTCATAAATCTCTTCCTTTATATCAGAGAGAGTTCTTGGTGTTGAGTAAGGTACACATCCCTGATATTTCCCACAATCTTAGTGGTGAATCCTTCATCTTCTAGGGTTGTTGCGATATTCTAAAGGGAATATTCATATGTGCGATATTCTAAAGGGAATATTCATATGTCAGGCATCGTGGTTTTACAAACTCAATAAACCTATTGATGAGGTTTATGGAAGATGAAATACCCCTATCTTTGCAACAACTCTTAAACCAATCTTGCAAGAAGGATGGAAGAGAGAGTATGAATAATTTTACCAAAACATCCTCCCCTCCCAATTCTATCTCGCTTATATACTTCAAGAATTCTACAATGTGAGTGATTGGGAGGCCTACAAATCTTGGAGAGTTTCTTGACCATTTTGTATCAAAGTAACCCGAGTATCCTTGAAAATGTTTGAAATCAATAGTGGGATATACTTGTTCCCAGGGTGCCATGATCCCATAACTTGGAAATATCAAAGAATTGAGAGTAAGGTGGCACCTTGGAAAAGCTTAGTGGAGTCGCCAGACAATTTTCTTGAAACTATCAAAGGGATGATGGATCACCCTCACTGGAGTCGCCAGGTAAGCTTTGTAAGATAAAGAATTTTGAGTAAAGGCTTACTGAAAAGTGTCATCTTGAGGAGAATTGACTTAGTTTTCCCCAGTAGTGGCGCCAAAATGTTATCGCACAATTTGTACTTATTCAAAGGGAAAAGGTTGAAAGAAGACAAATTGGCGTAACATGAGGTTATCCTATCACTGTCACCTTAACGAGATACCTCTTTCTATTTAGGGTTGATGGCCCAGGGGATATGTCCTCGATGACCTGGGGGTTTGAGAAGGAAAGGGTTAAAGTGTCTATGAAAAAGTCCCCTCTCACAAGTCACACTGACCAGAAAGTTCCAGGGTTTTAACCAATGAAGTAGTGAAGTATTAAGATGTACCTGCCCAGAACATAACAACAATAAAATATATCTTTCGCATGTACAACTTGTTGTTAGTACTTCATAAATCCATGGGATTTATCAATAAAAGAAATACTTGATTTATGATGAAGCAAACATAAATTTATAGCTGCAATTTTTATAAGACAATAGCTTCACAATAAATGCCTTAAAATGTCTTCAGAATGACCAAGAATAATTACTCATTAACACCAATATACTAGCATTTTTCATAAGTAAGGCAGTGTACTAATCAACTTTTTCAATTGCTTTTAGTTTCTTTTAGTGCTGCAATAGATGGTTGTAGCTTACTTTTGTAACATCAACAAATAAGTTAGTAGATTAGACTATTCTAAGGTTAGGAGTAGTTAGTAGAGAGCTTAAGGTATAGGTTTTGATAGTAGTTTTTTGTCAATCACTCAATAGCAAGGCTTAGATCAGTTATTTTTTAGGGTAAATGGAGTCCTTTTAGGCAACGACAAATCTTGAAGGGAAAAAATGATAATGAGAGAAATAAATACAAGAGGGTTAATAATTGAAGTGTAGGTAGCCCAAGGCTTCAATTACCAAACCCTAGGGGGGAAATGGCTAGTAGGATGTAGGTAACCCTAGGCCCTAGTAGTTTTCCTCCTTCTTTAGCTCAAAGATGAAGTAGATGATGGCTTAGATGAAGCAAAATGTGCTAGGATGTTGCAATGGCAAGGCCCTTAGCAAAAGCTTCAAGAAAATCTGTTTTATAGAATAATCTAGTAGGTGAAAGTTATTAAGGCAAGGACAATAACATGTTTTTTAGCCTCCTAGGGTTTTAAGCTAGCAATTTCATAATCTTAGTAAAAATGCAAGATAAATGTAGCTATAACCATTAAATGAAGAATAATTTCATAAAATTTACTTACATTCACCAAGAATCATCTAGCAAATAACCTAGTTGAACACTTCCACCAAGAAAAATGCCAAAATAGCCATCGGGTGTGGCCCTGCAACAAAAAAAATTACACCCTCCATGGGCTCATAAGTCACAGGGATCATAGCAATGTCAATCATATCTAATAATCAAGTTATTTAAACATGTGCATAAAACCCCATTTCCCAGACAAGTGCTCAAAGATGTTATGCTATTCCACAAGCCAGGTTTGGAGGGGATGCTAGGAGGTCCTATTGGGATAATTCTCATTGGAAGTGGGATGTTTCCAGGTGAAGACAAATACAGGCCATGTAAGTGGATGAGGTGGTAAGGGATGTTTGAGCAATGGGTGCAGTGATGACAGGGGAATGTATGGCTTACTTGTGGGTGCCTATGAAGAGCATGAGTTTCACCTTGTGAAGGATGAAAATGTTTCCAAGCCCATTCAAAGACTTTTATATTTTTATCTTATTGTGTTTTATTTCAAGAGACTAGTTAGGGGACACTGCCCTGGCGTGGTGACCAGTGGTGATAATGTTACCCACAATCATTTCACGAAGATGAGAAGGTTGGCTCGTGATGAGACCCCCTTTCTATTGGCTATGCCACCAAGAGCCACTACCCTGGCATGGTGACCAGCTGAATGGTAGTGTCATACCACTACATTCCCATGGACCTAATAGGATGGCTCGTGATGAGACCCCCTATCCTCCAACTAGGTCTTAATTTTATTAATTTTCGGGACCCTCTATTTATTTTTGAGAATACTTTTATTTCTTTCTTGGTGATCCCTGGGCGAAGAATATGAAGGTTTACCCTCTGGGATTTTATCCCAATCTTCCCACAAGGTAAGGTACAACCCTTTGCTATCTTGGGAAACCCAGTGCCCGAACCAATGTATGGGATGGATGAGGGGGAAAAAGATGAAAAGTGGCAAGTATGGTGGGAACGGGCAATGACCTTTCATGAACCCACCCAGTGGAAAATCAAACCCTATGGGAACCAACTTGCTAGGGAATCATGTCATTCCCCCAAGGTGTGGACAAGTGGAAAGGCATAAGGTCCAAGCACACGTTAAAAGTAAAAAAAAATGATGCACATATTCAAATGTTTTGAGAATCAGAGTGACACATACCATGATACCCGGACTCATTACCTCATGGAGAAACACCTACTACTACTGAAGGACCAGGCCGATGGGATGGATGTTGTTGTTGCTGACAAGGTGGAGGCATTGAAGAAGAAAGATGGGCCCTCCAGGCCCAGGCTCAAGTCAATATGGATCTCGATACTCCATGTCTAGTACCTATGGGCTGCGAGACATAATCTCCTTAGTTATCCTTGGGCTAGGGGATAACAGGTCATTCTGACTATGGTGAGCCCTAAAAAATGTTGTTTAGGGCCTCAAAACGGCCCCGCAAGTCAGGGACCCAAAAACTAGGGAAAAAACTGCCAAACTGGAAAACTATGAAAATGAGCCAGTTGGAATAGGTGGGAGGCCACTGAAATCCATATAGATCAATCCTCCCCCCTTAGGAAGAAATGGTCTGCATTTCGTTGAGTTCCCCCATCAGATGAGGAAAATTTTGCTGAATTTGGCCCCATGTGAGCCACTTGCCTTGGTGCAGGAGATGCCCTACTTTGACAACTCGATAAAGCTTAATCCTTTGCTGTCGAGTGCCCTTGATCTATTTTTATACAACATGATCATTGGATTCCTATTGCATGCATTCAGGTTTGAGCTATGTTGGTGTCATCTCTTCTGCTATCTCTGAGGTGTACAATAATGGTAGGAAATATGGTAGAAGGATATCCGCGTTGAACACTGGGTGCAAGCCAAGGAAAGGAGGAATGTTGAGCTCGAAAGAATTATCACCCACAACCTTGGCGATGGTGTATGACCCATAACGGAATGGGTGAAGCTTTTGATGGGGCCCTGTAAGGCGCTCTTTCTGCAAGTGCAACCAAACTTTGTGACCCACCTAAAACTTATGTGGCACCCGGTGTTGATCATGGTGTTGCTTGTACTTTTCATTGGACTTTTGTAGGATATCCTGAACCTATTGGAGGATGTGTTGGATTCGCTCAATGAACAAGGTGGATTTGTAAACTTTAGTTGGAGCAGAAGATGAGTCGGTCGAGGTGACCACAAGGGGTAGTACAACATCTATGGGACCCAATGGTTGGAATCCAAACCCCACCTGAAAGGGGGTGTGGTCAATTGAGCTATGCAGGGCTCGATTGTAGCTATGTTGAACATAGGGGAGACTCTCATCCCATGTGCGAGGGTGCTTGGAATTATACATGTGTATGATATACATGATCATTCTATTTATGACATCGGTTTGGCCATCTGTCTGGGGGTGGAAAGTCGTGGATTTAGTGAGCTTGGTGTCGAATAGTGACTAGAGGCTTGACCAGAATGTGTTGAGAAATCGATTGTCCTGATATCAGACAATGGTTTTTGGGATTCTAAAATGTACCCAGACTCATTCAAAGAAGATCTTGGTAGTGGCCTCTGTTGTGATGCTCTTCTTGCAGGCGGTCAAAATCGCCATCTTATAAAATCGATCCACAACCAAAAAAACATAGTCATTTCCCTTCTTGGTGGATGGGAGGCCCAACATGTAGTCCATTGAGATGGATTACCATGGCCTGTGAGGAGTAGGTAGAGGGGTGTACAAGCCCTGTTTCTTAGTGGTCAGTTTGGCAATCACGCAGGCAGTGTAGGACCTGATATACTTGTTGACCTCCTATCAAATTTTTGACCAGTAGAAATGTTTCTGCATCATTGTCACTGTCTTTTCGACGCCGAAGTGTCCTGCCACCTGACTGTAGTGGGATTCCCAGATCAGCTTCACTCACTTGCTTGATGGAATGCAGATATGGCCTAGACGACACAACAACCCATCCTGAAAATGGAAATTAGCGACAATTGCATTTGCTCCCAACATTTGGTAGGTGGTGGCGAAGTCCGAGTATGTCTCATAGAGTTGGGGCCATTCAGAGGTCTCATTCCCGCAAGAGTATAGCATCATGGTGAGTGTCACGACTGGTGGTCTGCTAAGGAAATCAACGATGCAGTTGGTGCTTCCCGTTTTATACTTGATGTTGAGGTGGAATTGTTGCAAGTACATGGACCACTTCCAATGGCGGTCATTCTGCAATTTGCCTTGTGTCTGCATGAACTGCAGTGGCTTAAGATCAGTGTGGATGACTGTCTCCTTCCCAAGAATGTAATGTCTCCACTAGCGGTAGGCTTGCACAATGGAGTACATTTCTTTGTAGTAAGTAGGGTACTTACAGACAACATATGATAGTGTCTCACTATGATAGGCCACGTGGTGGTCATGATTAGTGAGAATGACGCCCACAACATAGTATGAAGCATCTGTCTCAATCTCAAAGGGTTGTTGCAAGTACAACAGTGAAAGTACTGGGGTTGAGCACAAGTGTTGCTTCAAATCATCGAATGCTTGTTGTTGGGATCGACCCTATTATCACCATAACAATTTTCAGATAGGATCCAAGTCTCAAAAATTTAGCAAAGAGTTGCATCACTATGGAAGCATGATAGGTTGGGGGATAAGGTAACAAATGGGGACATATGGAAAAATATGGCAGAGGTGCAAAAGGTAGGACCTGGGAGACCGTAGATCTTGAAACAGCCTTTATCAACAGCTAAGGCACATATCAGGTGGTGAAATAGTATGAAGTTTAATTATGCGAAGACGGGCCGAGGAAAACTACCGTGGTTTCATTCGTGGATGCATGGCACCCTCAGAGGCACATCAGGGTGAAAAGAGGTCTAACCAAAGCCATTTTTTCCAACCCCTGATATCGAAAGTTGATGAGACTCGGCAGACCGTAGATCACCTGCTAATTTGCATTAATTTTTCTCAATGCATCTTATCCTTGTGTTATTTTTCCACTTAGATTTTCAAAAAATTTCACCAGCTCTGTCAATCTCCCATCACCTAAATCCTTCACTTAACTGATCATCCAAAATATTCATGTCCTCCATGAGCCAAAAATTTGGCAAATATCCCAAACCTATATCTAGTCTATATTCTTATCTAAATCCCCCGGTTCCATCACTTCATTCATTTTTACCCATATTTTCATATTCCCGTTGAAAATAAAAAATATTCCTTTTATTAAGCACCATTATCCCATCCACAAAGTCATGTATTAAGCCTCATATGCCCAAAGTTCTTAGAAATTGGAAAAAGCGTTTATTATTATTAATATAAATATTTTTATATTAAAATATTTATATTAATATTTAAATCAATATTTAATTTATGGAATCACGTCAAATCATGGGCACGAATCTCAATTTATAATGTGGAAAAGTCAAATATTGGATGGAGGGCGCACATACATATCGGAGATTGAAGTAGAGAGGAGGTTAATTAGGCGAAGGCGGGTTGGGGAAAACTATCATGGTTTATTTGGTGGACAGGTGTTTTTACGTGGAGCACATCGGAGGTAAAAGAAGTTTGGATTAAACCACTCCAGCCCAAGCCCGATGTAATAAATGCACCATTTATCATATGTTTAATGTGTGACATTTTTCCAGGAGTGCATTTCAACAACAAATATGGAATTTCTAATAAATGAAATTTCTCCTCACGGTGAATAGGTTTTACGGAGGTAAGATTTAAGTTTTACAAATTAAAGAAATTAATGTGTATTTCCATGCAAAATATTTAAATGGGAAGATGCCTGTGAACGAAGACTTGGATAATTCTTTATCCAAAGATTTACAGAAGTAAAAGAAGAAGATAAAAGGTATTTTACCAAAGATGGTAAACTGGAAAAAACACATAGTAAATGTTTTTTCACAGTGAAACGGTAAATTGGAAAAACATTACACAGTAAATGTTTTTCACATGGAAATAGTAACATTGAATTTTTTTTACAGTGAAATGGTGAATTGGGCCGAACAATAAATGGTTTTAAAAACCACGGGCATGAATTAAATTATGGAAATTTAATTCTACAGGATAGAAAAATATTTGGGAATTATTTTATTCAAATAAATTATTCCTAAATATTTAATGAGAATATGGATAAATGCAATTATATTTTAAAGATTATAAGTGAAATTTCAAGGAGAACGTGGCAAATGAAGGAGTTGGAGCGTCAGAGGAATCTGTAGGGATCATGAAATGTTTTTTTCTTCTTCTGAAAACTGTAATCATTGTAACCAGTTTTGGAAGTTGAAACGTTTCATTTCAGTGATTGTAACCGGTTGCACACTGAAGGAACTCGAATTGTATAAGTATTAGAGGTTCTGAGTGTATTAATGGTGGGCAGAAGTGCAAGGGAACAATTATGGTTGTTCTGAACTCCGTTGTAATTTTCTGGGACTGAATTGAATACATATGCAAAAGCATTTTGAACTTTTTATGAAAAGATTCTAATGGTGGTCATATGAGCTTTGTCTTCCCTCATTGTATGTGTTTCCAGTGATATTTTATTTCATATACATTTTTATTCTATTTAAATTGGAGAGGTAAAGGCCCAGAATTCATCATTTAATTCTCTTGGCTTAAGCAATTTAAATTGTGTATGTTTATTCTTAGCTAATTCAAAATTCATTCATGTAATGCTCTGATGCAGTTATTTGTTTCTCTTTCCTCTTACCACTCTGATTAAAATCAAGTTATAACTCAGATTCATTGCCTCATTTATCCTTTATCCTCTAGAGAGTTCTACAGGCTAGTCAATGTTTTCATTCAATTTCAAAATTTTGACTCCATAGCCCAAAGTGTTCCTTCCCTTCCTTGCCATCAACTTTATTAAAAACCCCCAAAAACAAACCAAATCTAGCCACCAATTTCCAAAGAAACATAAAGTGAAATGAGAGAGCCCTCTCTGATTTGAAAAGGCTAGTGCTTCAACTCTAAATCTGGTTGAAACAGTTACCTCTGTCATTTGTCTATTCAGCCAGACAAAATTTACAGAGTGCTAACATTTTGGCGCTGTTGCCGGGGACGAAATTAAAAAATATTCCCTGGGAAAGAACGACATGATTGAGTTCTAAGGTTTGAGAGCAACAGACACTTAGGTGCATATTGGATGTATTCCTACTTTGGTGACTCCACACATCAAAAAATCAGTTTGAAGGTGATTCCACTGGTAGAAGAATCCAAAAATTTCAATTTTCACTGGCGACTCCACTCTCAATGTAGAATCCAGCTTCCAAAACATCATTGGTGACTCCATTATCCGAAGATGAGTTCAATATCTGCAAGGTATGCTCCAATGAATCGATCTCATATTCTTGGCTTTCCAAATCATATTCCTCACATAAATTGGCAAAAATATTTTCCTAAATTCAAAGATGGGAAAGGAAATGATGTTGCCTTACACTTGATTAGATTTCATATGCACATATGTAAGCTGGGGGTTGAATTCCATGAGGATTGTTTGATGAAAATGTTTATGGCTACTTTAAAGGAGAGAGCAAGATTATGGTATGAAGGTTTAAAACTAGGCAGCTTATACTCTCTTAAATATTTCCATATAACATTCTTTAAGCATTATGGAGAATCTAATTCTTCATCCTTGGTGTTTGAAGATTGTTGTGAATTTTGTGAACATTTCATTAAGTACCTTGAAAATGTGTTTGGTGATGAAGAGTGTATTAATGATGAAATCATAGAAGCCCTTTATGAATATTCATCCCAACAACAAATAGTCGCCCCTCCTTTGGTTGAAGATAAAGTTGAGCAAGAAATTGTTGTTAAAAGTCATTTTCCTTCTCTTGAACTTGATGAAAACATTCAACAAGATTTCCAGCAAGACAAAGTGTTTCAAAGTTGTCTTTCTTCCCTTATGAATGATGTGGTTGTTCAAATTCTAAGTGGCCTAGACATGGATGAGGATTCTGAAACTGCATCTATGGAGATTTCAAGTAGTGAACAAACAAATTACATATAATTTCAGGAGAGCAACAAAACAATGTATGCCACTCTTCAATCATAAATACAGAAAGATAATGAAGAGGCAGTTGTTTTAATTGATTCATTTGAAAATCATGGTTTTGAAAATACATCCATGGGAAATCTAGACTTTGAAATAGTTCATGATGTTAGATTTTCACATTTACAAGAAGGTTATGAACAGGAATTTATTTCCATTTATTCATTTGAAAATCAAAATGACATTCCTCAAGCAAATTTCCAGAATATTAATGAAACCAAATCAGAATTATTTGATGAACAAGAGGATAGTATTGATGCACATAATATGGTTGTCATATTTGAAGATGTTCAAGAATGTATGAATTTTTTTTTTGAGATGCATGGAGAAGTAGACAAACCTATTGCTGCCATTTCATTTGAAAATATTCTCAGAACTGAAGAAATAGAGCAAGAGCAATAAACACTTATGAAAGAGGCTTGTCTTTCTGTTTTTGCTCATCAAGAAGAAATGACTTTTCATGGTTTTCAAGATCTTGTGGCCATCCTATTATAGTCTTCAGTGAAGGAGGAGTTTGTTTCATTCATAAGCTCAAGTTTTGGATTCAACTTTTGTTTTCAGCTGCCATTGTTTACATTTGTCTACTTGCTTAAGAAAGATGTGAGCGGAGAAAAATCGAGAAGCCAATTGCTTGATTGGTTGCATTGGCACTTTAGCATCACTTGATTGAGTATTCATTTCAGCAGTTTTAGATTAGATAGGAGTGTGAAAATAAGCTAGTTGGTCAAGAAATTTTCAGTTTGGATTTCCAGTAGTGTGTACAGTCATATTTTAGCAGTGTATTTAGTGTTCAGTATCTAGTTGAGAGCAGTGTATAGAGTTTGGTTTTCAGCAGACACTGGTGACAGGTCAGAGCAGGGTACACACACATGTTTTGGGATCATCCCAATGGATCAGGCACCAGGTCTACATTTATTTGCTACCTCACAGGGAGGATAGCATCCCCAGTTGGAGCTTATGTTATCACCATAACAATTTTCATATAGGATCCAAGTCTTGAAAATTTAGCGAAGAGCTGCATCGCTATGGAAGCATGATAGTTTGGGGGATAAGGTCACATATGGTAGCATATGGACAAATATGGTGGAGACACGAAAGGTAGGACCCGGGAGACTGTAGATCTTGAACGGCCTAGATCAACAGCTAAGGCACATATCGGGTGGTGAAATAGCATGAAGTTTAATTATACGAATGTGGGCCAGGGGAAACTACCATGGTTTCATTCATGGGCACGTGGCACCCTCAAAGGCACATCGGGGCCAAAACCGGTCTACCCAAAACCATTTTTTCCAACCCCCGATATCGAAAGTTGATGAGACTCGGCAAACCGTAGATCACCTTCTAATTTGCATTAATTTTTCCCAATGCATCTTGTCCTTGTGTTATTTTTCCACTCAGATTTTCAAACTTTTTCACTAGCTTCGTCAAGCTCCCATCACCTAAATCCTTCACATAACTAATCATTCAAAATATTCATGTCCTCCATGAGCCAAAAATTTGGCAAATATCCCAAACCTATATCTAGTCTATATTCTTATCTAAATCCCCCGGTTCCATCACTTCATTCATTTTTACCCTTATTTTCATATTCTCGTTGAAAATAAAAAACATTCATTTTATTAAGCACCCTTATTCCATCCACAAAGTCATGTGTTAAGCGTCATATGCCCAAAGTTCTTAGAAATTGGAAAAAGCATTCATTATTATTAATATAAATATTTTTATATTAAAATATTTATATTAATATTTAAATCAATATTTAATTTATGGAATCACGTCAAATCATGGGCACGAATCTCAATTTATAATGTGGAAAAGCCAAAGATTGGATGGAGGGTGCACATACATATCGGGGATTGAAGTAGAGAGGAGGTTAATTAGGTGAAGGCTGTTGGAAAATGTTTAACAAGCAGCATATGCTTGTCATTGATGGCAAGTACAGTAGTGATGATGGCTTGAGTATAGCACCGATGATCAACAGGAAAATAGAAGATAAGTCTAGGAAGATCGAATGATCGAAGGCAACGCAACATTGATAAAATGATCGAAGGCCCGAGAAGCATTTATGATCGTTGGATCTCATTCAAAATTCTCGAAAGAACGAGGGCCGTCAGATCATAATATAGACAAGAAGAGAGTTGAACAGGAGGAAAGATCTCAGATGTTAGATCCAAGTGCAGGACCCGACCATCGTTGGATCAAGGAGAACCTGCACACCTTTTAAAGTATAACAAGGATAAGTGGGCATAATCGCGATTTGTGAAATCGTGACTTAATCTGAGCCGTCAGATCGAGGTTGAATCTGGACCATTGATTCCAGTCCATATCAGAGTTTCGAGGATCACGAGTTGAACATGTCAAATATTATTAACATCAGGAATCTCGACATTGCGATATGAGAAATCGCGATGTAATCTGAGCCGTCAGATCAAGCTTTGATCTGGACCGTTGATTCCAGTCCATATCGTAGTTTCGAGGATCGCGAGTTGGACATGTCAAAGATTATTGAAATCAAGAATCTTGATATCGCGATATGCGAAATCACGATGTAATCTGATTCGTTAGATTAAGGTTGAATCTAGACCGTTGATTCCAGTCCATGTCAGGGTTTCGAGGATCGCGTGTTGGAGATGTCAAAGAAACAATGCAACAAGAATGATGATTTCGCGATATGCGAAATTGCGATTCAATCACAGCTGTTGAATCAAGCTCAGATATGGACCATTGATCTAACTCCATGTCAGAGTTTCGGGGATCGAGAGCTGGAGAGGTCAAAGTTTATTAACTTCAGAAATCTCGATATCGCGATATGCAATATTGCAATTTAATCGCAGCCGTCAGATCAAGATGTGATCTGGACCATCGATCCGACTCATGTCAGCATACCACGTCAGATAGGAACAAGTGGCACAACCAGGTAATGACAAGTGTCAGACTGATTCAACATTTTAGGCACATGTAAGTCACGAATCAGAGTGACACATGGCAGTATTCAACATGTGTCAATCCACGTATGACGTCAGCAAATTTACACCACTTCAGAGTTTTTGGTAATCAGGAGATGGAAAGATGTCGGAGGACAAGGAGGGTCTAAAGGGAACAAGCCTTGGAGCACAATCAGGTGGAGAACAGATGGCAGGTGGGGAGGAGAACGATACAAAATGTGACACGACAGGAATGGGGCCCTTCCTCGATACCCCACCATTTCGGACCCCCCCCTCTAATTAAAGGAAGAATGGAAAAGGGGGTCCAGAATTACATGAGCGTCGTTGATCTGGGTACTTTAATCCTGACTACTCAAGAGATGCACACCCAATTTTGGATCCCCCCCCCCCTCCGCTTAAAGATAGAATGACAGGGGGGCTCCGAAATCCAATCCCGACCGTAGATCTAGGAGCACGGATACTGACCGTCCATATTTTCTCGCTGCATATCCAACGGCGCAGATGAACTTGAACAAGATTGGAGGGCAACTATAGCACGACATAGTATGATTTCTAGAAACCACTGATGGTTTTAGCCAGAGGACTCGAAGACACTTGGGGATGATTGACAGAGAAGGTGAAGAACCTCTGAGAATCTTCAAGAGGGATGAAGATGTTCGTGGAGGTGATTGACAGCTGGATGAGCATTGAGGCCTGTAACTGAAACAGAGAAGGTGAGCTCGACTTTCACAGAGAAGTCGAAGAGTCTCAACTGCTAGAGAGGTTGCGAAATCTCAGCAGAACACCTAGTGATACTGGACGCATGGTGGAAAACGACCAAAGAAGCTGAAGAGTCACGATGATGATCAGACAGAGCACTCAAGCTGTAGAGGAATTTGGCGTGGAGTGTGCATGCAGAGGCATTGCGAATATTGCATGAAAAAGATGCACAGAAGCAATATATACACGGTACAGAGAAGAGAAGCGTTGTTGTTGCTGTTGGAGTTGTGGTGGTTGTTGCTTTTGAAGGTGATTCATGTGTGAAGAAGGAAGAGAGTGTAGCAGATGAATCGAATAGAAGAGAATTTGTGCAGTGAATGGGTATGGCACACAAAGCATAAAAGGCAGAAGAATAGACTACGCAAGTGATGTGTGTAGGAAGGCAATGAGGCAAACGGAGTAACGAAATGCAGCAAAACAGTGATGAGTCTAGTAAGCCATTGTTGAACATTATATCACTGTAATAAGTTTCAGTAGCAAATAT
>JZKD02S1672770.1:1304550-1321266 GCA_000966675.3 Picea glauca
CGCAACGGGGTGTTTCTCATTGGCTGTTCTCCACCCCTGTTGAGGTTGTTCCTATTGGCCATTCGCTGACCCCGTAGGGATTCATCCCCATTGGTCGCTCGCTAGCCCTGCCGGGGTTCGACGGTTGCAGAGTCGAATGTTTGGACATTACTATAGCGCCGAAGCGCGAAATACAAAAGACGCTGCATTCAAATTGAACCGTGAACATAACCCATGATCACATGGGAATGGAGAAGGAGAGAGAAAGAGCCAGCTTACGCTAGGCCTCCATGGTTATTTAGGGGTTCGAGTCCGACAGAGGACCGGAAAATTTTGATTTAGGTAGCGGGTATGTTACAAATGTTCTCCTGTGTTTTTGTTATATTTCTTCTTTTTATGTATTTTTGTCATTTTATTCTAACTTCTACTATATACAATATGTGCAATCATACATTTTTCTATGTTTTCACCTCAGGTTGGTAGGTCGACTATCTTGATACAACTTCAGTCGACTTCCATTCACTATTCCTTTGAGATTCTTTCCTGTAAGGTCTTTCAGTTGCACAACACCTCCATTTGTGATATCCTCTACTTGATAAGGCCCTAACCAATGCATCTTGAACTTCCCAGGGTGTTGTAAATACCTATTGTCATAGAGGATAACTGGATATCCTTCCTTAAATATTTTCTTCTTTATGTGCATATCATTCCAAGCTTTTTCCTTTGCCTTCTATACTTCCTAATGCAAGCCTGCTAAAATTATGTCTTCTTCCAGCTCCATCAACTAATTCAATATTTCATGCACAACACCTTCTTCTGTCATGTTGGTGATTGTTGCAATGCACAGACTAGATACTAAATAATCCAATGGAACCACTGCTTCCTGCCCATACACCAGTCTGAATGGTTTATGTCATGTAAGATTCTTTCATGTAGTCCTGTAAGCCCATAATATTCTTGATACCTTCAAATCCCAACCATCCCTATTCACATTGCAAATCTTTGTCAATGCATTCTCTAGAATCTTGTTAAAAGCTTCTACTGTACCATTTGTGTGGGGATGGTAAGGTGTGCTCTTTTGATGATGTATCTTGAATTCTTATGCCATATCTCTGACTATACTATTAATAAAATGAGTTCCCTAATCACTTAAAAAAAAATCTAGGACATCCAAATCTAGTCACCACGTTCTCAAAGAGAAACCACGTTGCAGTCCTTCACTGGGGTTGCAATCCCAATATTAACCTTTTTAATATTCATAGGTATAGTGAACTCTTCTGATTGTAACAGAGGTCCTTCCATCCCTCTTTCTCCTTCCATTTCTACTATTTGTATGTCACGTGGGTTGTCTTCTACTTTCTCATTCCCTACGACCTAGTAACAGTAAACTAATTTTTCAAGTATTTATTTTATGTAATATTTGTCTATTGTTACTATATCTACCCCATATTATTAAAATATATTCCTTTTCATGATCTATAATTCCAGATCCACCCATGGATTCTCACTTTCAAATGCAAAGGTCCTAATAAGGTTTTCCTGCATTGTGCCTCAACTCACAGTTTCTCTGCGTAGTTCCTGCTCCTTGTACCAATTGCTAGGTATTCCTTCCAATGTATGAAAAAAGTAATGCATCCATTCCCCTGGTGGTACCAATCTCCAGTTAGTGACACAATCATTTATATGATGTCTTGGGTTTCCTCTTCCATCATACTTCTGTAAGGGTCTATCATGTTGACTCTAACCAAATCTTATGCGCACCGATCACTTGCACTAATACCAGTCTCGAATTACCTCCTTATGTGCACCCCACCATTGTGCAGGTGTGTCCCTTAGTGTTATATCCAACACTGGTAATCTATGACTATCCAAAACCTCTGATTCAAACTATGTCAGGAAGTTTTCTAAATTGTCCTCTTCAGTAAACATGGGAAACTATCTTACTTATGTCCCAACCCATCTTACTGCGCGTGTAATTATGGCGCACATCCTAGTAGAGACTTCATGCAATCTTTGCTTCCATTTTATACTCCAATATCTGAATCTGACATATTGAAATTGATACTCCTCCAACTGATTACTCCATCTACAATTGGATTCACATAGTCTTCCTCTCACGCAGTAGTCCTATACAACTGGTTGACATCATCCTCTATAACACTGTCAGGCACAGGTTCTACATATCTTTCGCAATATGAGGGATATAGGGGTGCTACTACCCTAAAGTTCCCAGCTTCAAATATCATCTTTCTAGTCTTTAAATTAATTATGGTCTGATTGTCAAAGGCTCAATCAATTCCCAATAGTGTTGGAAATGGTATAGACTCATCCACCATATCCATTACTTGAAAGTCTGATGTGGTGCACACACCATCTACATCCACTATGATATTCTTCAGTCTGCCTATAGGAATCACTCTCTGCTAGTTTGCTAGCTTCAATGGGATATTGGAATACCCTAGTGTAGGTTCTCCCATTGCATCCCAAGTTTTCTTTGGAAAAATGTTGACATCTGATCCTAATTCCAGGATAACATTTCCCATATTAAAGTCTCCTATATTTTCATTCAATATGAACTCTCTATTGGTTCCTTTCTTTCTATGGAATTGATTAATATTATTATGTTTTGTTCCTACTCCTTCTTCTATGCTATATTTCTCAAGCATATTTATAAACAAATCCATGGAATTCTTATCATTAAGTAATTTAAAGGAAGATTCCAGCAAATTCTTTAAGTTACTTACTTTCTATGTTTGATCTCCTTTGTAAGTATGATCCAAAGACTAAGGCATATCAAAAATAGGAGTATCATACATCAGCATGGTATTTTATGTGGAGTCTTTATTCTCCTTCAAGAACTCCTTCTTTGCTTCCTTGAAATTTTCCTTCTCCTTCTTTGCATCAAACTGATGTTGTGCCTGAGTGTTCTTCTGAATCCAATATTGAGATTCCTTCTTATGATCATGTGCATCTACTCCTGTCTTCACTTCCCCTCTAGTCACTATATTGATGTTCTTCCAGAATCCCTTATTTATGCAGTAATCCACTGAACATTTTGGTTATTTAGATTTCTCTTCTCCTGGATCTTTGTCATTAACTTCGAGCATTCTGCTATCACGTGATTTGTTGCGCGACAATACATACATGTTGTTGATGGTTGAGTACAATATCTAGCATAGTGTCCTCGTTTTTTACAATTATGGCACATAATAGGCCCTCTGCCTCTTCCCATTCCTCCTCTTCCTCCACCTCTGAATCCTCCTCTGTTCCCTTGTGGATCCATGTTCTATTGATGATATTGTGGTGCTTGATTCTACTGCAGGGTTTTTTGAAACTGTGGAACTACTTGAAATTGTTATGCATTGCCAAACTATGGCACAGTTTGTTCTGCCATCAACTCATCCTGCATCATGTATGCATTTGAGTTTCTTTCCTTCATTAACTCCAGAGTTCTACATTTTTTGTCTTCATGTCCTACTGACTTACAAAAGTTACAGAAAGTACTCTTCGGTTCTTTCTTGTACTTCTGCATCATAGGGAAGTGATAAGGACCATGCCCATGTGTCTTGCATATTCCACACCATGACCATCCTATAGGTAATGGATTTGGAATCCCTACTCCTAGGTACTGCACAAATGTTGGATACTCATTCTTGTGATGCCCTTCTGATCTGCATAGGGACACCACATTGTTTCTCTTTTCTCCCTACTCTTATTCTAGTTTAATTGCACTGCCAAGTTCTTTAGGTCTTCCTTCAGCTCCTCTATAGCTGGATTTGACTACTTATACTGACTCTCCTCTAACTACATCGCTTCTTGCAGTGCCTCTGCCTAGGTTTGAAATTTTTGTTGTCTCGGTGGATATTTGAAATGTGGTAACAAATAATTTATAAACAACTATCTATGTTGCATGTCAAAAATGGGATACTTCAGTTTACCTTTTAATTTCTTGAACTTCTGATCAATGTCCCGTACAGACTCTCCTGGTTTCTGTCTAACCTCAATCATCTCATTCAAAAATTGATCCTCTAATTTTGGCCTTTGAAACTCCATGATCATTAATTGCTTGATCTCTGCTACTATTCCTAGTGCACTCTGTGGATTGTTTACTGTTAAGTTCATGTTCCAACCCAGCACACAGTTTCTGAATGTTATAGCTAGTTGCGCTACTTTTGTTGCCTCATCAATGATTATTTTTGCTTCCCATATTCGTTCACACACGAATAGGTGATTCTCTAGGTCTTCTGATCCATCCCCATGAAACCCTCATAATATTATCGTTGGATCTACGCTTTCCATTGTCAAATGTGTTGTACCTGCTCCACATTGTACTAATATCTGTGTATTGTTGTTCAGACTTGAGCTCCCACTGGTGTTGCTACTGGTACTTCCACTTGTACCAATACCTATATTGTTGCTAGTACTTCCACTTGTACCCTCACTTCTCTTCTGATCTCTTGGCTTCCTATGATTGTCGGTCTCTTTTTCTCTAAACAACTCTTTCTTTGTTGATGTGTTAATCGTACATGGGGTTGTAGGTTCTACACTGATTCAGATCTAGATAGGGGTATCTACTTCCTCATTAGATATTGCTCCTCTAGTCTTTATTTCATATGTGGTGCACAATATTTCTTCAATGTGCTCTACAACATGAAGATACTCTACCTCTTCTTCATCACTCTCCAAGCCTTTCCTCTCAGCTACTGTTGTTTTCTTCCTATTAAGCTTATATTGGTAGGGTCTTCCACTGCGCGTCATTCCTTCCTTCTACATAATTTCCTGTATCTCCTCTTGATCCATCATAATAGGATATTTCTTGTTACTTCTCTCTTCTCTATCCATTTCCCCCTCCATCTCAAACCTTCCTCAGTGTTTCCCCTAACTCCCCCATGCTTGCAAGGTAGTTTAGTTGTCTGATTCCATAGTTAATACCCCTTTATCATGCAATAATCTCTTTATAGAGGTGTAGAACTATCATATGTGCCTTCCCCTTGGACCCTTAAGAAACTCTTTCTCTACTACAATGTAAGACTATGATGTATCTACTGCAAACTCATTGATATACCCCACTACAATGTTGTCTAGCCAGAAATCTATTACATGCGTGAATTTTTTATTTAGCCCTTTCAACTGCGTGATACTTTCTTCTATCCACTCCACTGATCTAACTCTATTTGTCATATGGGTATCTTTCAACCGTGTTATCCACTTCTGCAATAGCATGGGAAACTCACTAAAGAGACTCTTGTGTATTTCGTTGAATACGTATCTCTCCAAATATTGTCTTGGCTTAAACATAGAGCTTCTATTATCTTTGCGGGAAAACTCTAGTTCATGAATTGTCAACCATATTTCAATCTCTTCTTTCATAGGGTTCCAACCTACAAACATTACCTTTCTTAAACCCTTGCGCTATACTACATTATAATCCTTCCCAATCTAATCTTTTGAGTTCCAATCGACAACAAAACAATTGTTGGCTGTTATGGGTTGACCCAGGTTCTAACTACAATATTACTAACAAACCCTCCTACCATTGTCCCTTCTGGATACTAGAAGGAAACACGGTGCATTGTGCAGTCTCACCCGAGATGGATTCTATGGGTGGTCGCAGGACTCAGATGTCTGTAGCCCGGGGATGGGATGTGTTTCTCTTAGAGGCATTTAACCTACTTATTGCTAACCTTCAACCCTCATTAGAACTTATTCTAGACCATTGTCACAACTATTCTACTAGGACGTTATTAATCATTCTAGTCGCCTTTGATCATAACCAAGTATTCATCTACTTTAAAACAAGATTCTGATCTATTTACTACTATAACATTCCTTTACTTAGTGTTGTTTTGCATGTTAGATTAGCTTGTTCCTACTACGAAGTGTTCATTCCTTTAATAGGCAACATATTCATCATAAAAAATTATCAAAGTAAATGCAATCATAAACACTACGTACAGTCACATAAAAAATAGATATATTGTGGTTCACCCCCCCTGCGGCTACGTCCCAGAATATTTGTCTCTTTGGCTCTTTATTCATATTCTTGCAAAATCTAGTGCTACACATTGTACAACTCTTCCTCCATTACATTCGATCTCCACATATTTCATAAGTCTCTCAACGAGACCTTCTACTCAACCCAAAAAGACCTATTACAATATCAACAATACATATGTCAAAAATATCTATCTCAACAATATCTATCAACAATATATGACAACCCTCTAATGGTCCTAATACATTCTACTTGTACAAAACTGGGACAATGCCCTTACAAAAATCCTAACCCTAAACGGATTAGGTTTGTCCACTTTCTCCTTGACTTAATCTCGGCTGGTCCTCGATCCAAATGTTACTCCAAGTCGGCGCTTTTCCACTTTTCAACTACTCCGCATCATTTTTTCCACTTTGTAACTTATTTTCTCGGCGTGGATTTTCCCTTATTTCTGGCACTGCTTTTCCTCTATTTCTGGCATGCTCCCCTGTTTTTCGACACTTCTTTTATTCCTTCAAAACTTATTCGATTTTTCCTAGAATTGGCCTGTGCCAACACTCACCTAAATGTAACCACTATATCCATGACCTCACTTAGTCATGCATGTACCTCTCATCTTGTTGGTTCACCATCTCTTCTTGATCATCCATCTAAGGGAAAAAACTAATATTGGGAGTCAAACATGTGCCTACAAGTATAAGCAGCTCCTTCCAACATGTGCTATGAAACCTGTTGTCCCAATCATTGGAAATGACTCTGGGATACTCATGGAATTGAAACATCTCCCCCTGTGATAGAGTTGTCCCCTGTGCTTCCCCATACTTTGAAGAAATCACTAGGAACTATGTGAACTTTGATAACTAGTGAATCATTGCACACATACTATTTTCTCCTTGCAGCCTTGTAAACTTGTGATGAAATCTACCAACATGATCTCCCACTCTTCCTCAGAAATGGGCAAAGACTACATCAACCCTGCTGGATGAGTGTGCCTTGACCTACTCTATTGATGATTTGTACACTCCCCCATATCGCCCAATACATCTTCCGCAAAGTCCCTCCACGTGAAGCTCTCTTGGATCTACCTGTAAGTGGTAAAGTCACCAGGGTCCCAAACTAGCTTTTAAGATGTGAAGAA
The DNA here is from genome assembly GCA_000966675.3 of Picea glauca. Classification (NCBI taxonomy): domain Eukaryota; kingdom Viridiplantae; phylum Streptophyta; class Pinopsida; order Pinales; family Pinaceae; genus Picea; species Picea glauca. The sequence continues at coordinate 1,311,663 of JZKD02S1672770.1, forward strand.
CGCTCTACCCATAGCGTTGATTTTCAAGGTGATAACAAAATAAACCACCAAAGTGCCCCTGATAATCGAAGAAATCGTAAGCTATAGAAACTTGGTCGACTCCTAAGAATACCACTCCTCAAAGCAGAGAATCTTATGTACCCCAGGAGTAAACTATGAAAAGCAGGGACTGGACATCTCATCTATATCGACTGATGAGCTCTCAAACATTGTAATCCTAGGGTCCCAAGCTAGCCTCCATGAGGACCATCATGTTGATGTTTCACCTCTCTCATCATAACCATCTCATCATGATGCTCAGACTGAGGTCTCTTCTCCTGGACCCCCAAGATGAAATCCTTGAAAGGACTGAACTCACTATCCCGGATTATGTCTCACCAAAGCACCTAAATGAAGTCAAAGTATTACAACCCTTGGATAGACTCGATCTTGGGTATCATGATGGAAAATCTACCTCACCATATAGAAAACAATATCAACAACTTCTCTCACAACATACCCATAATGACGAAGACCAATCACTAACATGACGTTGTTGATCATCCTCATCATTCGAAGAAGTCTATCACTCTAATGAATGTCAAGATCCCACCACCAAATTGGAACCACCACTCCCAATACTTGTTAAAATATCTGTGAACTGATCCAACAGAGTCTATATCTCCTCCTATGAACTCTGTGCACTAATCACATGGTCCAATTGAAAGAAATTTGTCATGGCCACAATCCCAAATATCACATCCAACAGACTCGAGTGAACCTCCCATGTTTTTCTTTATATAATGAGGAAATCAAATAACAACAATGGATGACTCTGCCACTACCTACAAGACTGGAAAGTGACTAGTGCATTAGTCAACCCCAATGGCATGACCAAGAAATCATAATGAAGTCTGGAAGAAAACATGTGGGTATCCTTCTCCCTAGCCCTCATCTGATGATATCCCAGATGAAGATCAATCATTGAGGGATATTATTATCCTTGAGGCTCACCCATCCACGCATCGATCCTGGGTAAACTCAACTCAATGGTATGCTTGAGGACTCTGTAAGGAGGTCTACCTGGAAGAAACACCCCAAAACTCCACTATACACTAACGTGTGTCGATGAATATCCATACATATTGCTTCCTATCACTGAAACATCATGTATCCTATAGGAAATATTGTATCCATCACTCTATTGGTGCCACTTGAACCTATATCCCATAGCGTTCCCATGTTTGTAATATACCTTTCCTCAAGCACCAACAACTCTGAATGCTCTTCGTGTAGAATTTACACAAGAGGATCCTCCCTCAAATCGTGGGTGCCAATCACTCCCTTATGTGTCGCGCATGCCAAAGATGATGGTGTATATGTTGCAAGTGATGAATAGCGTGCCAAACTCAACTAGTAACAAATATCCTCATCCTCCCTTTCCTTGGCTTCAATGAACTTGAGAGCAAGGTTCCTATCCATCAACAACTGCAATTAATTGGATTTCATCTGCTCTAGTGATTCTTTGATTATGTGCAATTGAGCACTAGTGAATCCACCTACAACTCCTTTTGATCTCTCCTCCATATGGGTTTTCCAAATAATTTATTCAATGAACTTATGAGCACCATATGCCCTTGTCAGCACTTGTACAATTTTCTCCTCTAAGACCAATAATTGGTCCTTCAAGTCTTGCACTGTCGAAGGCATTTATTCATATTCATCATAGTGGCATGGGCTATCGCACCATTGATTTTATATTTTTTTTCCAATGTAATAAAATTACCCTTATCAACACCAATTGGCTCACTAGATGATATGAAATCTCCAAAAGTTGGGATAGCATCATGATCAAGCACTACTTCATCAAGGAAACACTTATCTCCACAAGGCCTATCAAATGTGGTCTTTAAGTTAACATCAAAGAGACTTGTGTCCCCCATACCAACAACAACATTTTCTTATTCTTCATCCCAAATCATAATGCCATTAATTGGTTCTTCTTCATCCCAAATCATAGTGTCATTGTTATAGCCCTAAAATGCTATACCTATGCATACATGGCATTGGCCTTTCTACTTGCATAATTTTCCAAATCACTGATGAGGAAATCTATTTAAAAAAAAAAATGGAGCATGTATGCGTCCTGCTACACTACTTCCCATGTACATACACTTGCCGCATTCTATACAACCTGCGTACATATGCTAGTTTCACACTAAACAACCCATGTTTAGCTCCAAAATTTGCAAAAAATAAAAAAGTTGCAAGGAATTCGGCAGATTTTACAGGCTATTGAGGGTTTCCCAACCAATTCACCTATTGTAGCCCATCCCCAAACCGAATAAATATCCTTTTGTCATATTAAAGGAGGTCCTGGGGTCCCATTCCATCATCAGGCATTAGAACAATGAAACTATGCCCAAATTTATTTTCCCTCCTTGCCCAAGTATTTGCAACCCCTTCTGAGTTTTTTCCTCAGCATTCCCTCTCTAGCCTTTTCTCCTATGCAATCCCTTCTCTTTCCTTGAAGTCATCAGATGATTGTGAGAGAAATCATTACGATAGTGCACTTTGAGCAACATTAAGAGGAGCGTCGACCTACAAAGGTTGTAATTTTCGATCTTTTCATTTGAATAAAAGAATATTTTTCCTATACCAAATGATATCTATGTGTTTTTCATTTGATTTATGCATAATGATTTATATCTAACCCTAATCTTGATGAGAAGAGATAGAATATTTGTAGCATTGTTTGCCTAAGTGTTTTTGCAGGTCAACTTTGGGAGGATACTTGCAACCTGGGAGCTACAAAGCTAGAGGTGGTCTACATCGAACGTTGGTATAAAGGTACTACTTCTAACCTACTTTCCTCTATCTTTATGTTCATCTATTTAGAGTGTTTCAGGTAGTTTAGGAATTAGATTGTCTTTTAAGGGAGATCATAGTTATGCCTATACTTTGACCCTGGTATAGTAATAGGGGGATTTTCCCCGCTAGCAGAATTGGCGACTCCACTGGGGAGTCTCTCTAGGGTTTTTGAGGGACTTTTTTGTGTTTTTATTGGCTTCTTTATCGCCTTTTGAGTTTTTATCAAGTTCACTAAGTCTTTTAAGGGTCTTTTGTCACCTGCAAGGTGTCTACCAGTTTTCCCTCCCCAGTCAGTATTCCTAGTATTTTTCTTTTTTGAGAAATCCCAGAGGCGTACACGCTCTTCTTTGGCTCATACAACGTACATACGCAGTCTGCACAGTAGACAACCCACGTACAAATGCAGGTTGCTGGTGCAACATATCGCGTCTCTGTGTCTTGAAAGTGTTTTTAAAAAAAGAGAGTTCTTTCTCTTTCCTGACAGAAATTTAGGCTTCTCAGGCCTTTCTTGGACCTTATAGAGTCTATGTTTTTGGCCTTAGCTTGGGTTAAAGATTCGTTTTCAACTTGTTTTCTTGTTTTTCTTTTGTTTTCCTTAGAGGTTTAGAGTGAAATTTCAAGTTTTAGATCCTCCTTTGGTTTCTTTTTTAAATCCCTGTGTTTGCATAGTTGGCTTAGGGTCTCTGTCAATATTAGTTTTTGTTTTCTCTTTTTCCTGTTTCTTGCTTTGAAAAATGAAAAAAAAAAAAAAAAATTACTCTTGTTAAAGCAGTTCAAAAAAAAATCAAAAAGAATTTTTTCTTGCATTTAGTTTGGTAATGTAGCCTAGGTTGTTTTTTTGAAAAATAAAAGAGTCTCAGTTTCAACGTTTTTTCTTTCTTTCCTGAAATATAAGTAGTTTTGCTTAGTCAAACAAAAGCACTTTTTAGGAAACTTTCAATTATAAGATCTTGAAACATTAATTTGAAAAGTTGAATTTTACAAAGAGTTTTACAAGATTTGTTTTAATTTCGAAGTATCTTATTTTCTTTCAAGTGCTCTAAAGTTTTCTTCATTTTTCATCTCTTCAAAACACCATTAGTTGCAAAACCACATCCATTTCGTAAATCAAGCCTTAAATTTAACGCTTAACTTAAAATATATTAGACTTTCTGTTTGTACGGTTCACTGACTAGTTTAGGATTTTAGGGCATTGAAATAGGTGTGAAGAGGAAACTCTTCAAGGCCATTTAAAAAAAAACATTGGATTCTGAGATAGGGAGAGTCTAAAGTCCAACATTGTAAGAGTTAGCTGGGACCCCCCTGTTAACACATAAAATTGATCATGTAAAGGAGGATTTATGGTTTTCAGATCCTACATTTAGCCATATCTCCCGCTATTATGTCATACCATAAACTAACATCCTCCTAGGAGTATGGAAGCTATAGTTTATTTGGCACTGTGAACTGGCATTGCAAACTAGTTAAGGAAGAGGGTCGGCGATTGGATAGGTTGCAAGCATCCTGGTGCAAATTCAAAATTACTAGCATCAACCTCATAGCCATCAGGTACTCCATGCAATTTTTTGTCTTGTTTGGAGGTCGAGAAGGGTTTGTCTACTTGATTTTACTTTGGCGCTATGAACTGACTTAGGCGCTCTGAATTTAGACTAGCTCTACGAAATGCACTACGGAATGTGTTGCAGAAACTTTGTTCTAACACTGTTGAACTGGTATTTTTGACCAACTGACTTCCAGGAGAATTTACGGGTGAACCAGAATGAATTTTCAAAAAACAAGAGGTTATTTTCAAGCATGGACCCGTGAACATTAACCTCTTTAATTTTTCACACAGGTGTCATGGATTGGGATATTCGAAAGAATCTTTGACCCCTATGTTTTCAGTTTTCATGATTTCCTGTTTGAGACAGGTTTTTGCGACACGTACTTTGGCCAGTTGGAGATTAATTTAAAAAATTGAGAGAGGTTTTTCTTTAGAACGATCTTATCTACAAAACTCATTCTCAGATTTTACATGGCTGTTATATTTTGATAATTACAAGTGTCACTTTGAAGCCTATTTTTTAGAATTTTGGCTCCTGAAAAGAAGGAAATTAGTTAAAACATGTCATTTTATGTTTGCAGTTGTTTCTATTTTGGGAAAGGGGTTGGAGTTCGAATGGGTGAGATGGAAAGGACCTATATGGCTATATATTCATTGTACAATAGGAGAGGGGGGTTGGATTCATGATCAAAGAGAGGCGAGAGAGAGTAGGAGCAGTTTTAGTTACTCATTTGTAAGCCTGAGGGACTGTTTGTAATGACATTTTCTGTCATTAAAGATTCATGAGAGTTGTTATCAGATTGTCTTCTTTATTTTCCCACTTCTTTTTTATCTTCTTGCTTGAAAATATTGCAGGTTTTGAGGATCATAGCTTCCATTTATTGATGGATTCATGAACAACAGAGGATATGTTGTAGCTTGCCCATTAAATCATTGTTCATTGTTTAAGAAAATATTTATCTATTGCAAAAAGGATCTTTGTATAATGGATTTTCTTCCTTTTTTCATATTCACCATGCTTCTACTCATCATTATATATCTCTTTGTATGATATACAGTTTAATTTCCTTTGATCTGTAGGATGTTATGACTCCATGCCCAAAGGAATGCCTCTGCAGACTTTGATGCCCTCTTCCTTTCTTTCTCATCTCGATGATCCACCTATTCAAACCATTTTAATCCATTTACATTTTGATGGGTATTGGGCTTATCCTCTAGAAGTCTGAGGGTGACTCTCAGTGCTAACACCCCCTCTAACACAGGGGATAAACATGAGGTTGCATGAGGAAAGGTAGAGGAGATAACCCCTCCAAAGTCGGACCAAACGTAGTGGGGATTGTATATTGAGGGTCTTTCTTGGGAACAATAATGATTGCATTTTCCTATAGAGATTTGTGTACCTTAAATCCGTTTGATATCCTCATTTTTCTTACAGACAAATTGCTTTCTACACCCTTGAAGGGCTTCGTACTTGTTATCCCGCTCATTATGATTAGCTCAACTGTCGACTGTACCCACTTGGTGACTGACTGTGAGCTGACAACTTAGTTGCCTATATTTTACGGACTTACATAGGTGATTGTGGGGCTATACTGCGGTACCTAGGATAGACGTATGATCATGCTTTGCAGAGTATACTCAGAGGGTACTTCCATGTTTGAGTTGCACTTGCACCGGTTAGTTGCTCTAGTTTCGATTGGCATAATTGTCCTTCCCACTAGTTAATTGACTGCTTGATTTATCTTTAGGAACTTTTAGTGTGTGCTCTTTGTTCCACTCTATTCAAACCTTACTACGTCGATTTATCATTTCACAAAGTGGAATATCAACAAATCCATCAGTTGCTAAGGCTTCAGGTCCTATCGTCAGTTACTTTGGAACCACCTCCACCACCATTGAGGTGAAAACTTGATCAAGAAGGATTGTTCGAAGTGATCGGGCCACAAGAAACTGTACTTGAGCTAGCTCCGAGAGAAGACTTTCCAGCCCCAGAGTAATCAATCGTTTCTGACCTAGAGACCGAAGGTTTCAGGCCAACAAATCCTTTGATCACCGACTTATCGACACCGATTTTAATTCATATAGTCCCCCCCGAGGTGACTTATCCTGAACCCCAGTTCATTCAGAAAGCGGTGATGGAAGAAAACGTTGCTACTTAGTCAAGGAGTCCTTGCACTCCCGTTACGGCTACCGCTGGAGGGGGAATTATACCTCCTCCCCTACCTCCACCTGTCAGGACCACAATTGTCCCGATACCCATGACTTCGGGCAGTGGATCAGTTCCTTTGACGATTTTGACCATTGTTTCATTCACTCATAACGTGACAGGTGCTCCCTTCTCATATGGGATTCCCTACTTTGACTATAATTAAATTCTTACTTACTCTACTTTACAGACCATGGGTCTGGGGGCAGGAAGCTCTAATTCTCCCTTGCAAGGATCAGCCAGGGGAACTGGTAGCACTGATAGTCACCCTCTGACTGTTAGAGGATAAGCCCAGTACCCATCAAATAGGTTTGTAATGGTAAATTTGTTAATGTTTAAGCCATTATTATAGATGTTTGAATTTCATTAGATAACAATAGCATAATCCAAGATCACTGAGAAATACAAAATCACAAGAGACAGAGCATTTATCCTGGGAAACCCTCTAGGGGAAGAAAACCCAGCAAAACTTCCTTAATATAGATAGCCAATACAATTCCAAGAGATCTCTTGTGCTAATACAGAAAGTCCTCTCCTAGATATGTGCCACTCTCTCTCTCCTTTGCCGGTAACAGATCAAAACTTGTCTCTCAAACTGAGCAAGTGAGTTGTTTTTAAGTGAGTGCTAGCCTCCTTTATTTATACAAGTCTAGCACATGTGAAGTGTCTCTTCACTGGCAGGGCCAACTTCTCAAACTGGGTGGGTAAACCCACCTTTATTATATTTCTTGGTCTCTTTAATAACTATTAGGGCCGACTTCTTATTCTGCCTATTACAATTGTCTTTTGACCAATCCGCAAAAGGGGATTTGGTCCTATTACAATAACCGACGTGATAAATCCACAATGGGAATTGATCCTATGAATAATATATCAACAATAATAAGAATACTCATTGCAGTTACAATATTTCAACACTCCCCCTTAACAAGAACGGTATTCTTTAGTAGCATCATGCGAGAGAGAGAGGACAACATCATCAACAACATCAAGTGGGAGGACAACATCATCAATATCATCTTGGTTGGTGTATCTATAAATCATCGAAAGTTTTCTTCATCAGCAGCATCATCATTCTCAAATGAATTCCATCATCATCTGCATCAATATGTATTAGTATAAAAACTGATACATCATCATCATCACAACACAAGGCTCGCTCATCATAATACAAGATTGTCTTTACATCATAGTTGTCAAGCTGGAAGCTCAGTACTTGTCTCATCTCATTGTCTTGCTTTACGTCATAGCACTCAAGATGGAAGCAAGATACTCGTCTTTCTTTACATCACAACCATCAGGTTGGAAGTAGGATACTAGACTAGATTTACATCACAGCTATCCATCCAGAAGCTTAGTGCTAGTCTCATCATATCATCTTGCTTTACGTCTGACAACTCAGTTAGAAGCAAGGAACTTCTCATCTTGCTTTACATCTGACAACAGGGTCAGAAGCAAGGAACATCTCATCTTTCTTTATGTCTGACAACTGGGTCAGAAGCAAGGAACATCTCATCTTTCTTTACGTCTGACAACTCGGTCAAAAGCAAGGAACATCTCATCTTTCTTTATGTCTGAAAACTCGGTCAGAATCAAGGAACATATCATCTTGCTTTATGTCTGACAACTAGGTCAAAAGCAAGGAACACATCACATCTTGCTTTATGTCTGACAACTAGGTCAGAAGCAAGGAACACATTACATATTGCTTTACATCTGACAGCTAGGTCAGAAGCAAGGAACATCACATCTACTCCCCCTTTCGAGGAAGTTCCTTTTGGACTATGCCAAGCTTATCTTGGAAGTACTCAAAATTTACACGAGATAGAGGTTTGGTCAACACGTCAGCAACCTGTTCATCCGTGCTAATGTATTGGAGCTTCAAGGCTCCTCTCTATACCATGTCGCGGATGTAATGATAGCGTATATCTATGTGCTTCAACCTGTCGTGGAATACAGGATTCTTTGTCATCTTTATGCAGCTCTGGTTGTCACATAGAATCACAGTTTCTCTCATCTCCAAGTCAAATAGGCCTGTCAGCAACTTTCAAAGCCATATAGCTTCACAGCTAGTAGAACATGGAGCAATGTATTATGCTTCCTCTGTGCTGAGAGAAATACTAGATTGCTTTCTACTCTGCCATGAGATCATAGCTGATCCCAAACTGAAACAACATCCTGAAGTGCTTTTCCTGTCAGAAACACTTCATGCCCAATCTGCATCAGTATATCCACTCAATGTGAAATTATGATCTCCATCATAGCTGAGACTATAATCTACTGTACCTTTAAGGTACCTCATCACATGTTTTGCAACCAATAGGTGAACATGTCTAGGTTCTACCAGAAACTGACTCAAGGTGTTCATGGTAAAACAAATGTCTGGTCTAGTGTTCATCAGGTACATCAACGATCCAATAATCTATCTATACAGTGTGGCATCAATCAATTCTGACAACGTATCGACCAGCAGCTTCAGCTTTGCTTCCATGGGTGTATTCATGGGCTTGCATTCCAGCATGTTGAATATCTTTAAGATTTCGACCATGTACTTCCCTTGGTTAAGGAAGATCCTCTCAGGACTCTACCATACCTCAAGACCTAAGAAATAATGCATTAGGCCAAGGTCTTTCATTTCAAATTCTGAGGCAAGTCTCTTTTTACATTAAGCGATGAGATTTTCTTCTCCAGTTAAGAATAAGTCATCTACATATAGCAGTAAGATTGTTGGCTCATTATTCATAATTTTGAAGTAGAGATTTGAGCCTGCTTTACTCTTGGTAAAGCCTAATCTCATCAAGAAACTGTCTATACAGCCATACCAAGCTCTAGGAGCTTGCTTCAATCCATATAAGGCTTTCTTCAATCTGTAGACATGAGACCTCCTGTATTCAACCTCAAATCCTTGAGGTTGCTCTATATACACTTCCTCTTCGATGACACCATTTAGGAAAGATGTCTTCACGTCCATCTGGTGCAGCTTCCACTTCATCTTAGCTGCAAGA
>JZKD02S1672770.1:1324112-1338530 GCA_000966675.3 Picea glauca
AACAATAGCATAATCCAAGATCACTGAGAAATACACAATCACAAGAGACACAACATTTATCCTGGGAAACCCTCTAGGGGAAGAAAACCTAGCAAAACTTCCTTAATATAGATAGATAATACAATGCCAAGAGATCTCTTATGCTAATACAGAAATTCCTCTCCTAGATATGCGCCACTCTCTCTCTCCTTTGCCAGTAACAAATCAGAACTTGTCTCTCAAACTGAGCAAGTGAGTTGTTTTTAAGTGAGGCGCTAGCCTCCTTTATTTATACAAGTCTAGCACGTGTGAAGTGTCTCTTCACTGGCAGGGCCGACTTCTCAAACTGGGTGGGTAAACCCACCTTTATTATATTTCTCAGTCTATTTAATAATCGTTGGGGCCACCTTCTTATTCTGCCTATTGCAATTGTCTTTTGACCAATCCGCAAAAGGGGATTTGGTCCTATTACAATAACCGACATGATCAATCCACAATGGGGAATGATCCTATGAATAATATATCAATAATAATAAGAATACTCTTTGCAGTTACAACATTTCAAAAAATTTTATGATAAAGTGTTAAATGGATAAAACTCAGCATAGCAATGAAAAAACACAGAAATTTCTAACATAGGATTATCAAGAAATGACATCATACAATTCGATTTTGATCCTCTAACATAGGATTCTCCCACCTAAAATTGAAAATCCTACACATGTTGAAGTGGAAACAACAAACTTCTATAAATAGGGTAAATGTTGGAAACCACCCTAACACCATAATCATGCTTAGTGATGTGTCCCTTGAGTGCATATGCTTGATTTCCATGTGTCCACCATCTCCAACTGACCTCCAAGTATCTATGCTAAGATCCACTAGCCACCTGGTGACTGTTGATTCTCTCAAAACCCATCAAAACAAGAATTGGTAGCGAATCCTAAAGTGTTGGATGTATCAGCCAGTTCATAGTGAATTTCACAGCGAATTCTGTAAAGAATTATGTAGCGCCCACCTGTGTAGACTATTTTGCAGCAGATTCCATAGCGAGGTTGCATTTTCTTCCTGTCTAGGTCATTTCTCAGTGATTGTGCAACTTCTATATGTGTAGATCATTTCACAACGCCAGGCACTACGAAATGTCCTGTAGTTGTCTGTGTTGTGCAATTTGAGCCAAAATACCCAAAAAAACTTTTCCAAAGCTATATAATCCTGTAGAAGCCTCCAAATAGGGTGTATGAATGCAAGATCGGGTATAATCATAATACTTCCCACCAAAACTTCAAAATGTAAGGATAACCATCTTCCAAATTGAGATTATTTCAGCCACTTCATTTCACCTTTTGAGTCTGGTACTCCTCCTAGTTGCAGATTGAGCTAACGCATTCATATTTCTCTAAGCTAATTCATCTTTGAAAGGCTATAGCTCTAGCTTGAGATTTCTGATCTGATATTGCAAATCCTTATTCTACCTGTATAGATTCTTAAGCTGCCTATGAAAGGGAAGAAATCTCTTTGCTATAAACTTGGATTTTTCAATGTTTTACAAATACATATCCATTAGATCCTTCAACTTTTTATTCCCAACCAATCCTTCTCCCTTTAAGTGAGAAATCTCCTTTCTAGCATCTCTGAGTTGTCTAATCAGTCTTTTGAAGGTAGGGTTGTCAGGGGGAGTGGTTGTGTCTATGACTTCAATGTGTTTTTCAACAGTCTTAATTTTACCCTTATCCTTCCTCTTGACAGGAGCTTCTTTTAAGACCTCTTATTCAGCAGTTTCCTTCTTGTACAATGACCTGGTGAAGGGCCTCCTAGTTCTAGTCTCAACTAAGCAGTTGGTGAGGGGAAGACTAACTCTTGCTAATTCTTTCTAATTCTGGAGTTGGTTGGGGTGAAAATTCCCTTTGTGGAGAGTGATGAGCTCCCCCTTCTTGTTCTTCTTGTTCCTTAGGAGCCTCATCATATTTGGAAATGTGTTTTCCCTTTCTCTTTTTACTTGTTTCTGTGTGAACAACACTATCATCTTGCAAAGGGCTTTGTACCTTAGATTGAGGAGTAGGGGCTACATTTAATTGCAATTGTGTAGAGGAAATGAATTTCTCCCAAGCTATGTTTCTTTTCTTCAAATCCTCCATCAAAATCATCCTAATCAACCCAGAGTGAAAACAAATTGTGTCCACAGCCTTGGACTTGGCTTGGACCCTGTCAGCCATTTTCCCCATACTCTTAAAAAAATAGAAAGTGATGCTCATTAGTTCTTTTCTTGTGAAGTGCAGCAAAAGTCTAATGTGGTATTGGTAAATCATATTGAATCTTCCCTCACAGGTAAAATATCTCTGGATCACCTTTAAAATCTTGTCAAATCCCTCAACGAAGTGGATCCTAGGCACTCCCTTTGATAGGTTATCTCCCTGACATTCTGGTTTGAGGAACTCTTTAGAGAAGGATGCATTAAGAGTCATGGATTTAAACCATATTTCACCAGTGTTAGGTGTCTCAATGGTTGTTGAAATGATGACTTCAGATACCTCCATTTCAAGGGTTCCCACCTTTTTTTTGGTACCATTAAAATTCAAGGAAAAATCTCTGGCTACCTCAGGTTGTCCCCTCTATAGATTCTGACAGAAATTTAAACATCCAACTCTCTTGAAGACCTCTCTGATCATAGGTTCAACATAAAATAACTGCATATCACAAGGCTCGATACTGACTACACTCCCACCCTTGTGAGACTTATTCTATTGTGGTGTATCCATTTGTTATTATAGGAGGAAAAACACTACAATAATCTGAGAGATATGAGAGGCCAAACAAAGGACATAGGTCTTAGGGTTTTAAATGATGGTGTCTTAAAAATTGGCTTCTTCTAAGGCTTCAGAGTTTTCCTGTCTATTTGACTACTAAGCTTATGAAAGGGAAACTAATGGTTAATAAATGGAAGAAAACCCTTCATGAAAATGGATATGCCAGGGGGAAGTAGATGCCAAAGGTTTAATCTAACAATTCACCATCATTTGCAAGGTCCTCACCATTTTAATCAGCAAGGATCTTTAAATTTCCAAGTAGACGAACATTAGATTTGAAATAACAATTGAAAATCTAAAGGAAATGAGTTGACGCAGGTTATGTGATAAGATGATAATGATGTTAAGTTTGATGCACGAGCTCGCAGTGCTAGAACTGGGGATCCATAGCATAATTCGTAGTAGATTTAGCAGTATAATAGAAAGGGCCAAGAAAGAGCTAGGAAAAATGGCTCTGACAGTAGGATGGGATCAATTGTAGTACAAGAGGTTTAAAGTACTGTAGCCAGCTGAGAATTGGTGATAGAAAAGGTAAACGAGGCAGGTTGGTAATATAAACCATCAATTCACGGCGCCCAGGAGGGGAAACACAAGCATAGCCTTAATCCGATCTTCAACAGAGATCAAAAACCTGAAGGAGTACCTGGACACCATGGCTTGACTGTAGATATGTTTTTGATTGTATAAAACCTCCTGCAATAGCTCTAAACTTCAATTCCCCTCTGCCAACTAGTCTTTAGCAGATTCCACAACGCCTATTTGAACTTAGCAGTTTCTGCAGTGCCGAACTAGGAGCAAAATTCAAATCTTTGAGAAAACGGTTAGACAACGTTAAATGAATAAATCCCAACTTATTTCCTTTAAATCATGGATGCTGAAAAAAATAAGATCGACTGACACAAGCCTCATAAGTGAAATAACGGTAAATAGGAAAGATTTACTCACGATGCACTATGAAAAGTCATGATGAGATGGAAGCGTACTAAAACGACTTTGATTTGACCTTCTAACAGGTAGAGGGACATAGTGGAGGGGTTTAAGATAATAGTGGAAGTAGTGGCATGTCAGGCTAGTGGTGGCATAAGAGTGATGGTGATGGTTGTCTAATTGTGTGATGAGATGAAGGTATAAACCAAAGGTATGGGCCAACATTCAACCTTAAATTTATTTGTGGTAAAACCTAAGAAAACCCTAAGGAGAATATCAAAAGTAACACTTAAAAAATACTAAGGATAAAAATAAAAAACCTATGCATGAAATTGACCCACAACAACTTCATGTGATAACATTGGCTCCACAGGGGATGGCATGCTCCCTGTGAGATGCCAAGAACAATAAGCTTCAATGTCTTATCCTAGGGCTATGGGGTCATTTATTCAACTATAAAGAAAAACAAAAAGTGATATTTACAATGGATGAGATAGCCATTCATGGCTCAAGAAAAATACTTCTTCATAAAGTGCCCATGAACAGGGCCACCAAAAACTTCAGAATCCTCCAAGTTCTGCAATTTATAAGTATTATTTTGAAAAAATTCACAAATATTGAAAGGATCAATCCACAAGGCTTCGAATTTACCATGTTTTCCTTTGTCTTGCTTGGGTGCATCCCACTTGAGCACCATATCTCCCAGTTGAAAATATTATTTGCTTACCTTCTTATCAAAGGCTTGCTTGATCTTTTGTTGATGGTTTTGTTCTTTATCAAGGAGTTGCTCCCTAGTTTGTTGTATCTCTACCAATTGTGGTATCCTTCTGACCATATCATCTAGTTCTCCTTGTTGATCCAGAAGGAAATTTTCCACAGGTAAGGCAATATGAGTAGAAAAAATAGCTTCAATCCCATATACAAGCTAAAAGGGGGAAATACCAAGTGATCTCTTTGTAGTAACTCTATCATCCCATAAGGAAAATTTCAATTTTGAGTCCTAACCTTTCTTGTTGTCCTCCAGCAACTTCTTGATAATATTTACAAGGCTCTTGTTAGAAGACTCTGCTACACCATTTGCTTGGGGGTAATAAGGAGTATAATGGACTAATGAAATCCTATACTTCTCACAAAACTTCACCAATGGTTCAGCTTTTAAAGAGGTAGCATTTTTAGTAACAATTTTGCGTGGACAACCAAATCTTGACATAATATCTTCAAGAAAACCAATGATTACCTTGTGTGAGGCAATCCTTGTAGGAATGGGTTCTATCCACTTGGTGAAATAGTTAGTTGCAATCAAAATCCACTGGTGTTGACCACTTGATGCTGCATGAATTTCCCCAATGAAGTCAAGTCCCCACTGCTGAAAGGGGCTAGAAACCACCACATACTTCAAAGGCAAATATTTGAGTTGTTGCTTTCCTGAAAAATTTTGACATTTGTCACAGGCTCTAATCTTTGCATAAACATCAATAAAAAGGATAGGGAAAAATACCCAGCCCTGAGGATCTTATATGTTGTGGTTCTCCAAAATTGGTGACCCCCACACAAGTTGTCATGAAAATCAATCATGGCCTTTTGAGCCTCTTGTGGATCTAGACATCTCAAGAGAACTCCTAGAGGATGTTTCCAATATAATATGTGATCAATTATATAATATCTAATTTCCTTTAGATTGAAATCTCTTACCTTGTTCTTCTCCGAACCATCAGGAGGCTACAACTTTTGCAGAAAATAAATGATGTCTTTGTACCAAGTGCATTCTGCCAAGTTGGGACTGATATCAGAGCCTTTGACAGAAATATTAGTTTCCTCATTTTCAGAGTTTAGGTTCATGAAATTAACCCCCAGTGCTTTGCAATTTGATTGAGCCAACAATCTAGATAAACCTTGGCCTTTCAGCAACTTAGTAGGCTTCATTTCAAGGTCAAACTACAAAATTTTGGCAATCCACTTGTTGCTCTTTCCATCTATGTCAGGATGGATAAGTATTTCTTTCACAGAGGCTGATGGGACATAGGAGATAATATTGGAATGCAGAATGTATACTCTGAAGGATTTGAGGGCTTTAACCAAAGCATACGATTTCTTTTCCATAATATCATACCTTATCTCTGCATCCCTTAATGCCCTGCTAAAAAAAGATATAGGTTGCTCCATCCCATATGTGTTTTTCTGAAGAAGGACAACAACCAATGTGTCATATGAGGCAAAAGAGAATATCATAAATTCCTTTGAATAATCAGGGTTGATGAGAACATGTGTTTCATTCAATGCTTGTTTGATTTGGTCAAAATAATCTCGAGCTTTAGCAATCCATTTCACCTCATTCCCCTTTCTAATCATATATGTAATGTACTTAACCAATTCAAAAAGTTAGAGATGAATCTTCTCAGAAAATTTATTTTACCCAAGAAATATTGAACTTCCTTCTTGGATATAGGAAGAGATAGAGTATGGATGGCCTCTACTCTACTTGGATCAATCCTTACTCCTTTTGCTGATACAATGTGTCCCAACAACTTGCCTTCTTTCATAGCAAACAAAGACTTCTTCAAATTTAGAGAGAGCCCAAACTTTCTACACTTCAGGAAGACCTTTTTCAAATGATGATAATGTTCCTTATCATATCTTGAGAACACTGTAAGGTCATCCAGATAGATGACCACAAATTTGTCCTTCTCCCCAATAAAGGAAATATCCATTGCTCGTTGAAAGGTTGATCTTGCATTCATTAGTCCAAAGGGCATTTTAGCATACATGAATATGCCCCAAGGAGTAATAAAAATTATCTTCTCTCTATCTTCAGGTAGGACAAAGATCCGATAGTAGCCTAAGAAGCCATCAATCATAGACATTCTTGCTGAACCAGTTACCCTCTATGAAATATTCTCCATCTTTGGCAAGGGCCAATTATCTTTCTTGGAACTTCTGTTCAAATTCTTGAAATCAACACAAAGTCTAATTTCACCATTTTTCTTCCTCACAGGAACCAATTTGGCCACCCACTCAGAGTACCTTAAAGGTATGATGATCTTGGCATCAAGCAACTTCTTAACTTCCTTTTCCATAATAGGCAGCAACATGGGATTTATCTGTCTAAGTTTCTACCTAAATGGCTTGGTCTCCTCTTTCAAAGGGATCTTATGTTCAATGATGCTTATTTCATAAGTTTGTATATATTCATATTCCAGGAAAATACAACAACAAACTCCTTTAATAACTTCGCATATTCATCCATTTTCTCCTTTGATAAACTACTAGACAATTTGACATATTTTGGATTTTTCTTTGTACCTAAGTTACATTATGTCATATCATCCTCTTCACTTGAACCTTTAACCTTCACAGCAACATCATTTCTGTCAAATAATCTCTCCAAAGGAACTAATCCTTTCGGAATATGGTTACTGGGCAATTGAAAATTCTTGTGGTCTGCAATTTTATTGAGGAAAATATCATCATGAGGGATTTTGGTATCATCATGATCTTGATCAATATGAAGAGCAGAAAACTCTTCCATGGTTTCCAGAAATATTTTGATCTCAAGATCATCCTCAAATACCTTCCAATGTTTGACATTGTCAGGTATAGAGGGTCTATAATTCACTTCCACATCATATTTGAGCTTGGGGGGAAAAGGAATTTTAAAATTACTTGCAGAAATAGCCAAAGAATTTTCCATAGCATTTTTTTCTCTTGGAAAAAAAGAGATATTAAAAGAAGAGAAGAAAATATCAATAATATCCCAAACTTAATTTTTGTAAGTCCTTAACCTGGGGTGTTTATCTTGATACAAATTTTTAATTTGATGTACAATTAGTTTAGCATCTCCAAACACTGTTAACTCTTCAATCCTCATATATTTAGCAGCCCTCAAATCCAAAACAAGAGCCTCATACTATGCTACATTATTTGTAGTTTCAAATTCTAGTTTATAAGACAAAGATATGATTTCTTGAGTTGGGTAAATAATGACCACTCCAGCACCAGCACCTTCTTTAGAAGAGGATCCATCAAAAAACATCTTCCATACTGGGGTATTTTGAGGAGGAACCTCACAAGTTTTAATAGGTTGTTTTATGATTTCAATAGGTGATTAAGGAGCATCAGTGAGTTGTAAAATACTTGATCTTAAATCAATATCAACTGCAAAAATGGGGTGATTTGTAGGATTAGCTTCATCACTGATGATGTAAGATAGTTTTTCTTCCCTATAAATTCTTTTGTCCTCTCCTCCAAATACAGGAATGGTGGCATATGAAAGGTCCATTTGCAAAGTTCCCCCTAGTCTCTTGATCCATGATCTTGACAAGAGCATCCCAAACTTAGGGGGGACATCAGCCACCACAATATCCATGACCACACTCTTCATGGGCAATTGAAACAAGGTAACAACCAGGTCTTTGATTACCCCAAGGCACTTCACTTTTATGGAGTCAAAAGAGTATAGGTCGTGATAAGTTTTTGTAATTTCTAGACCAAGCTCATCCATGACAGTTTTGGGCATAAGGTTATGAGATGCACCTGAGTCCATCAAACAGTTGTGTAAAACTTTATCATGAATTATATTCAATGATGTGTAGAATGGAGGAGAAGAGTCATCCATATATTCTACCAATGGTCCCAATATGACTACTGATTTTTCATATTGAAGGCTCACTGAGTCTTTGGAATTGGAGGAGGACTCGAGTTGCAAAATCTTGGAAAGATATTTTTTGAATTCTTCATTTTTAATCAGCTCTAAAAATGGCACTGGAATTTTTATCTTTTGAATTTCATTCTCAAAGCTGAAGGAAGAGGGAGATTTCAGAATCTCCTTAATTTTTGGGACAGGGGTCTTAATCATTGTTTGAGTTTTTTGTTCCTCTTTTTCTTTGTTGCTATAAACCACAACCTTAGCAGAATTTCTGTTGTATTGGCTGATCTAAGGCTTCCCCTCCTTCTTTTTTGACCTTAAGTTGTATTTATTTGGATTTTCATTGTCTTTTTCCCCTTTACTCAATTCATTCAATTAATTGTCCATAAGAGACTCCTCATATGCAAACTGAGTTAAATGAGGGGATGGAGAGGTATCACCCACACAATGAATTTCTGGATCAGTTTCTTCATCCTCTCCTACTTTATCATCAACCAGGTTATTTTGGAGAGGGGTGTTGAGGAAAAGATATGAAATGATCTTACTCAAGCATTTTTAGATTCTGCTCGGTTAAAGAAAAATAGATGGGAATGTCACCCTATGTTTATAGCCATCAAAATAAAATCCTAACTCACAAGTATTGATTACAATTGCTTAAGATAGTCTTTTTTTACAAATAAAAGCTTGCTGGAAAAATCATTTTAATATGATTTTCTAAATATAATAGTTGTTGAAATAAATGTAGAGACAGAAGTAAAGACACCAAGATGATAATCAAGACAGATGAGACATAAAGAAATCCTTTATTTCATTCCAATTCACCAAAGAGTCATTCTCTTTACAAACTTTCATGTAGAAATTTCGGACCAAAGTCAAAATTAGACATCCCTGATGGAACATACAAAAGGACCTCTGATAGAAAATCAAAAACTGAACTCTAAAATCTGGATTAGCTTGCCACAGATTGTTGCCCACTCAACTCTACACAATAGCCTTTGTCAGTCATGAAAACTAATTCACAAACAGACAAGTCTACACAAACTATCAAATATATATCAACACCTCTGGAAAAAAAAGTGTCTGAATGATGTAATTCATCCCTGAATCTTGTTATCTACAATAAGACCCTGATATCATAAAAAATAATTAGGCTTGTGATAAATTAAGGAATGAGTGAAAACTGAACTATCTCAACATAAACTCAAAGAGCAAACCTTAGTATGTTTCTCCTTCTATCCTCCTTTGTTCCTCCCTTCCATTTTTCCTTTAAGCAAATTAGAATTGGTTGAAGTAGTTGAACTACTTCATTAGTTAAGTTAACTAAAAACTCAACCAACCTTTTAGTTAAGGGGGAAAAGTAATAAATCATAATAAGAGTTTTAAATAAATAATAACTAGTAGGTGGGACCCCTTGTGACTCCCTTTAGTTGTTAACAATCATAACATTATTAGTTAATTAAAAAAAACACCCCTTCTTGTGACTCCCATCATCACATTCATATTTGACAATTTATCTCATTGATATTTGAAATTATTTTCAAAATATATTACCAATATATCCCAAAAACCTATTGTCCAAAAATCTGAAGTCAATTGTTCTCAACAATAGATAAATAAATAAAACTTAAAATCCATATTTTCTAGTCTATGAGGCAATCTTTCCTTTGTTGTTTCTATCACCTTTTAAACCCTCGGGATTTTCCTTAGGCTGTGTGGATCCTTTAGGCCTAATCTCACTGATCATATGAGAGCAATCGTCCCTCAATTGCATGCGGGAGGACACCAATTTATCAGAATCATTTGAAGGTGAGAAAGGGGTAGTAGTGGATTTTCCTTTGACAGGGGCATAATGGGCCTCAATTTTCAGCCTTTTATTTGAATAGGTCATTCTTGTATGCATAATTGATCAGCAAAAAGTTCTTTTAACAACCATACATGACAACTCTTTCAAAATATGAAATAGACTTTGGCTCAACAACATATCAGACTCATGCAATCCAATCAAATGAGGGGGGAAAGAACATGGTTACTGCTCAAATACAACAAACAATCTACTGTAATGAAACCAAATAAAATATCACTGTGATCCAATCAAGAACTGCGATTTCAAAGTGCTTCAATACAAAATTCTTCTTAACTGTAATTAAATTTTAAGAACAGGGAGTGAAAAATGACTGTGGTAAAGCGATGGGATTGTAATTAGCAAAAAGAGAAATAATGGTAGGGAAAGAGAGCGGATATTGTTCATAAAATTAATTAAGTAATTCATAAAACCATTTTGTAAAAGGAAATAACACCAACCAAATAATCATTGTGATCAAATGAAAACTATTGTGTATAATTCAATTAATTATGTGCATTGACTTGTTCACTATTTGTAATCAGATTTTCAACACAGTATCACCAAACAAGACAACATGCATTCCACAACAACCTATAAGAGTTTCGTTTCTTCCTAGTTTCCCCAGTTAATA
This sequence comes from Picea glauca, assembly GCA_000966675.3. NCBI lineage: Eukaryota > Viridiplantae > Streptophyta > Pinopsida > Pinales > Pinaceae > Picea > Picea glauca. The sequence continues at coordinate 1,334,942 of JZKD02S1672770.1, forward strand.
TTTAAAACAATTTCTAAATGAATGCACACTCACTTGTTCCAATATGTTCTATCAAAACATCAACCATTGTCGATGAATCATTTCTTCAAATCAAACACAGACACTAAAATCACACCCGATTTCATTCCTCAAGTTCATTTAAAAATTAAGTCGTAATGAGACCATATTGTCACAGAATCCATGCCCATCTCTGAAACAATGCATGATATCCATCAACCATACATAGTGGATAGCCAAACACAATTCTCAACATATCCTGACTTGCCATTTAAACGCACAACAATCACCCTTTCAACTTATACGATGATGTAGGATACACAGACCATTTAATAAAAAACAAGAGTATTCCTATGACTGCACATGTTTAATTGATCCGGATATAAATATCATGACGATGAACTATCAATCTATATACACGGAGATAGCGATAGTATGTCTAACCCCATTTCTCAAATCGACCCAATCGCAACAAAACCACATTGTTCAAAACCCGTGACCAATCTGATGGTGAAATCAAGTAATATCCAAGCATATACAATGGATGGCCACACCATAACTACCAGGATTGAAATACTCCCATTTGGAAATTTAAAACACACAGTCACAACAATCATTAACTCAACCTAACATGTTGTAGGAAGGCTACACATACCCATGCATCATGCACGAAGCATTGATGTGACTTAATCAATTAAAACCAATGTTGGGTTAACAATTCAATAATCACAATGTAAAAGACATTGACTTTGTATTCGATCCCATTTCTCCAATCAACAATCAATTCTGAGCTTATCAATTAGACTGTTATAATAACCAATTGCAGTGGCTAAATACCAATAACTAAAACCACTATCATGATAATCAACAGAGATGAGCCAACAATAGAATATTATCGACGATGCACCACCAACTCATAGCCATCAACCATGTATCCAACAGGACATAACGGGTTCCCTTTATCAAACCCAGGATTTCAGTAATCAAGGATTCACCCTGTGGACCAGCACAGGGAGACTGGAGTCGACCCCCAACATCGGGTGAGAACTTTCAAGACCAACGGTGTACACACATGATATATCACCACTAACTTCATAGACAGGGTGACAACTCCCGTGATAGGAGAGACTATGAACAAAGGAGAAATGATTCATTTTGGTTCTGTAACAACACTTAGAAAATGCAGGGTATAACCCTTGTGGTTCTCCCAATCAACCAACTAACAACGCTAAGATAAAATAGAGCCGAGACCAAGCAATATAACCCACTGCGCAACCATCAGTAGCATGAACAAACCCATACCCGGGTGAAACGAAATGTAGTTCAAAACCAGAAACCCAATAAAAACAAGACGATCGAGCATGGGGAGGGGACAACCAGCAAATTGGAAATGTACGAAACCCTTCACCCAAAATTGATGAGGACGACAAAGAGCCTTCATGGCTACTAATACTCCAAAAAATCAATGAACCTGTGACTTCAAACATTATTGCAGTGAAAAACAAACCAACTATTGAACCCATAAAAATATCACGAATTTACACAGTTTCCAGACTTAAGGAAATCACAGACCCATACATCACCAAGCTAATATCTATTTCATAACCAGAGTAGATTCATGGATGGCGAAAAGACATACCTGTAACCAAAAGCACCTTAAAAATGCGAGCTTGGTCGAGCAATTCTTCCTCTGCTTGAAAGTCAGAGCCTAACCACAACAAAACTCAATTTAACAATAGCTAGGCAAAGTGACGGCTAGTGGAAGGGGTATGGGGTGACGTGCAGTAAATGCACGTCGCCTCCATCCTCCAGTCATTCAATTTCTTAGTACACGCTAGCCAGCCTTCCATAAATTCGCTTAATTAATCTATGCATCGAACTTAACATCCATCACTTTGTCAAACGCGCCACCCACATCACATTAACCATTGCCCAATATACCATATGAATATCAACCATGTTTTCACATAAATCAATAAATCGCAAAGCTATTGACTTGTTAGCTAGGATTAACAACGATCATTTTAATTTCAATGCATGTAGTGTAGCATAGTTTCATAGTTTAATCTCTTCTTTTTACATTTTGTTACTATTGCTTTTGTCTTTTTTCAATTGTTCTTATTTCCCTTCAATTTCTCTTATTTGTTGCTACTAACATGTATCTTTTACAAGTGGCACAAGTAATAATTCAAGGAGTAAATAGCAAAGCTAACAATGGATATCATAGGCCATTACGACATGACATTCGAGCCTAGATCAAGAGAACAAACATGCATTAGCCATCATCCATCTGTCGCGAATAGAACCAACATTGATCATAAATCATGCTCAAACCTGTAAGAAGTGTCGAACAGCAGTAAAAACATCCAATAAGAACCATATATGATCCTCCAATTTACAAGGGGGTCCCACCTACTAGTATTATACATATCATTAGCTTATAATTAATAGGATTTAGCAATACTTTGCAGGTGAAATCCTCATTGCAATTTTAATCGTCAACAAACTGGCGACTCCACATGGAAATTTGTTTTCAACATATTTAGAACTCAGAACTCATGGTTTCGCAGACCAATAATATTAAATTAAGAAGATATAACCAGAATAATTATGACATAGGGGGAAGTGAGCGGATTTAATGGAAAAGTGACCGGGAATTTGGGAATAACTCATGAAAAAGGTTAAGTATGAGGGGGTTCATCCCTGTATGCATAATCATTCAACCAGAATCTGCTCTTTTATTTCAAGGAGAAAAAATATGGACTTTCTCTTTGAAATACTCAAATGGATGAATAAATGGAAAGCAAAAGCGGGAGATAACTGATTTCTTTAAAAGACAACAATGGAGGTAGATAGCAAGTTCAAGTGTGACTTCAGGGGAAACACCATAACAGTCGTGTAAGATTGATTGTTATCGAATAACAATATCTTATAGGAGTGTCATTGTGGCAGAACTAATCCAACATCTTATTCTTGACCAAAATCAATTAAAGACAAAAAAGAAACAGAAATCATAACAGAATAAAATTGCAAAATGTAAACAGCAAAAATCTTATTCTGGGTAAGTTTTTCACTATTTTTTATTTTCTTATTTACAGTAGTTTGATTTCTGCTTTCTGTTTTAAACATTTCTGACTGCTCTTACATTTCCGTTAGACTACTAATCTACAAAAAATCCAAACAGTGTTAGAAATTTTCCAGTTGGTTCCACGTAATGATTCAAGTGAGAACCGATAGTGTTGTAGGAAAACAATTGCTCCTGTAAATATTTTAGAATATAAGAGTTAGTACCTAAGACAAAAGCGATCTTGAAAGGACCCAGACATAGTTTTTGAAATTTTGAATGTCTTCCCCTATCAGCATGAGTTGAATCCCACATCCATACCTTTTCATTGACCCTAAATTTGACAGTCTTGACACTCTTGTTGAAATACTTCTTAGCAATTTGTTGTCTCCTTTTAATATTATCCTGTTAAGAACCAAATATCAATATAGCATAGAAAATCCTCAGAAAAAGTACTCAACGCCTTGAAAAAGAGATAATTTCAGATAATAAGCCTCTTTGAGGGGGTAACCTCCTTTTACCCCACTT
>JZKD02S1672770.1:1343090-1368006 GCA_000966675.3 Picea glauca
GGGGCAACCTCCTTTTACCCCACTTAAATGTTCAAGTACAAGATGATTCAAAATGAAAATATCTCATTGGTATATATAGGAGACTAGGAGGTATAATTACAACTAATGGCCTAAATCCAACATAAATAAAATAACATTACTAATATAATATGCCTCAATTAAGAGGTAATGAGCTAATATTAGGGCTTAACATATCCAAAGAAAACATCCTTTTCTCTTCCAAATCTAGGAGTGTGTTTATCCTTTGTGAAACATCGGAAGAATTTAATTCTTTGATCTGTAGCATCAACCTTAAGGAAGAAAGCTCCAGCTCAGTTGGTAGGAGGGCTTCTTGACCATAAAAAGGTTGGAAATGAGTGAAACCAGTGCTTACCTTGGCGATAGTTCGATCTTCCCAAAGGGCGTAAGTGAGGAGAGTGTGCCATTGACAAGGCTTATCTTCGATGAGCCTATTGACGATTCTTACCAGATTTTTGTTGGTAGACTTAGCTTGACCATTTCTTTGGGAATAGTAAGTTGATGAGTTGAAATGTTTTACCCCCAACTTAGCTAAAAATTGGGTCAGCTTAGCAGAAATGAAAGCGGGACCATTATCTGTAATAATTTCTAATGGAAGACCAAATATGTAAAAAAGGTTATTCTCAAGGAAATAAATTACCTGATCATCTGTTGAATGCTTAAGTGGGACAGCTTCAGCCCATTTTGTAAAATAGTCAATGGTTGTCAAAATAAAAACTTGTTCTGCTTAAGATGGAGGATTAATAGGACCAATAAAATCCAATCCCCACTTTGAAAAGGGAAATTCTAGGAGGACAGGTTGTAATGGCATGGCTGAAAGGCGTTCTTTACCTGCAAATTTTTGGCACTTGTCACAAGATCTCGAAAAAAAATAAGATTCACAGAAGATCGAAGGCCAATAATATCCCTTCCTAATAATATTGAAAGTAGTGGTCTTAGCAAAAAAATGGCCTCCTACATGAATGACAGAACTTGAAGAACCATGAGCTTCTTGCAACAATTTATGTGTGTCTTCATTGTCTACACAGCGAAGCAACACACCATCAACATACCTTCGAAACAAGAAGTCTCCTATAATGATGTATCTTGCAGATTCAAGACGGAGCCTTCTCCTCTGATGAGTGTCTAAATCATCTAGACATATTTGGTTATGTAAGTAGTAAACTAAATTTTTATAACAGGGATGTCCAGACACAGGGAGGATCTGGTTATCAATGTAAAAGAGAACTAATAGGGAGCTATCATCTTCATCAATTTCTTCACTATTCTCAGCATTCTGAGCTAAGTGAAGGGCTAAGTCACATCCCTTGATCGTGGTAGAAGTAACAGTATTCAAATCATGCTCCTGGATCTTGGTAAGCCAATGTGAAAGCTTCCCTGAAAGATAAGTCTGTGAGAGAAAAAACTTGACAGTAGGTAAAGGTACTTTTACCAACGTATGCTTACCTAATATGAAGTGGTGAAACTTTTCAACAGCTTTAATAGGGGAGAAAGCTTGTTTCTCAATAAAAGAGTATTTAAATTCATCATTAGATAGACTTTGACTCATGTAAGCCACTGGTTTTTCATTTCCTTGGTCATCATTTTGCATGAGGACAGTAGAAACTGCCTCCTCGATGGTATTAGTATATATCGTGAACTCTTTCTCAAAATCTAGCTTCGCCAAAACTGGTGCGGAACTGATTGCTTTCTTAATCCCTTCAAAAGCATTTTCGACATCATTTTTCCAAGAAAAAGAGTGATCTTGCTTAAGAAAATTATGAATTGGTTTGACCATCACAAAAAAATATGGAACAAACCTACGGACAAAGTTAATAACCCCCATAAAATCTTGAACCTCTTTCTTGGAAGTGGGAGCAAGTAGATTAAGGATAGAAGAAATCCTTTCAAGATCAATGCTTATTTCTGAATCGGAGACAATGTGTCCAAGGAGCTTGCCCTCGGTAACGCAGAAAATGGATTTGGAAGGATTTAGAGAAATGCCAAATTTCCTACATCACATGAGAACTTTTCTCAGATGACCAAAATGATCTGATCGGATTTTAGAGTACACTGTTAAGTCATCAAGGTAGATCTGAATGATCTTACCGATCAAATCGTCAAAAGCTATTTTCATATCTCTTTGAAAAGTGGCACTTGCATTAGATAATCCAAAAGGCATACGTTCATAAGCAAAGGTACCCCAATGAGTAATAAAGGTGGTTTTATATTTATCTTCCCTTTTTACCTTGATTTGATTGTAACCGGAAAAATCGTCAAGTAAGGACATCATTTGTGACCCTGCAACTTGCTGCAAAATCATTTCCATGTTAGGGAGAGGGAAGTGATATTTTATACTAGCTCGATTTAATGCGCGAAAATCAACGCATAATCTGATCTGACTAGTTGTTTTCCGAACAGGAACCAAATTTGAAACCCACTCAGAGTACTTGACCGGAAATATGATCCCATCCTTCAAGAGTTTTTCGAACTCCTTTCAAATAGTTGCTTCTAACGCAGGGTTGATGGGTCTTTATTTTTTCCTAACTGGGTTTATGCCTTCTTTAATGGGAATGGAATGTTGTATAAGACCAGGATCAAAACCATGAAGATCCTCATAAGACCAAGCAAAAACATCTTGAAATTCACCAAGTAGCTTGGCAAACTTCATTTTCTCTTCATCTGAACATTTGGCACCTATTTTAACATTATTTGGAGCCTTGGGTGTCCCAATGCTCAAGGAGATGGTGTCACCCACCTTCCTTTTTGACTCCTCTTCTTTTTGTTTCTCCTTGTTTCCTACATCACTTGATGAAAATGAACTCTCTAGAGGAGTCAAGCCTTTAGGAATCTTGTTATCTTCTATGGATATAATTTCCTTAGGCTTAAAAGGTTCATTTTGAATGGAAGCACAAATGCTCTCATCATTAGGGAAGACCTGCCAAGACTCTATATTGTCGGGGATATGTGGACGATACAGAGATTGAAAAGTATAATCAGGTCTATCTGGAAGAATTTGTCGATTAGGAGAGGCTGCAAAAACAGCTAACCGATCATCCATTGAGTTTAACTCCCTCTTAACATGAGTGATGTTGAAAGATAAAAGGTTCGAGATAAGCGCACAAACAATTTGGGTGTATCGTTTCATCAACTTGTTGCTAGGAGAGTAAATTTTACGTACAAGGTTCACAACAAGCTCGAAATCACCAAAAACTGAAAGGTGACCACAACCAAGATTATAGGCATTTTCAATGCCTAATAATAAAGCTTCGAATTCAATGACATTGTTAGTGCAAGCGAACTCTAACCTATAAGAAAAGTTATGCATATTTCCTACAGGAGAAATCAAGATAATGCCAACTATGTTACCCTCATTAGAGCATGAACCATCAAAGTGCATGTGCCACATACCATCATCTAAATCAATTTGTTCCATGGGGATGTTATCCTCCTCAGTAAATATGGAATACACCCTTAGGTCCTCTTCGATATAGTTTGCATTAGGTTGTGGGACACTCTCTATGTAAGGTGAAATCCTTCCCTCCCTAAGGACTATAATGTTTTTACCATTCCGAGTAACGGATAAGTGTTTCCTATAAAGTGAGAGGTATCCACCCATCAAATCTTTCCAATCTCTTCCCAAGATGATTGATTAATTTCTTACTGGCATATCAATTACCTGAATACTAAGGTTTGTCCTTATTTTCGGGTGGGTGCACAAAACTAAGGTCACATCTTTAATCTCCCCTATGGTTGTTTGTTGCAGGCTATTATAGGAGAGCATGTTTCTGGTGTTTTCATTTGTACAAGACAAGCCTAGCTCTTCCATAATAATAATTGACATCACACTTGGGCCCGAACCGCCATCAATGAGGCAACAATGGATGATCTTATCTATAATCTTTACAGAAATATAAAAAGGGGGATTTTTTACAGGGTATCTAAAGTTACGTACACCTACTTTATTTACAGACGAATCCTCTTCGTTTACCTCTTCAGAGAGGTTGTCTACCATGGAAGCTTTCCTTTCCATGAATTTTTTCAGATGCATCTATTGTTCAGGGACAACAACCATGTCCAAAAGGGTTGCATATGCTTTGATGTTGGCCAACTTATTCAAGATATTGTATTTGGAAGAGGGGAGAGGGGGAGTAATTCCTTGACTCTCAGGAACCTTAGGAACTTGGACAGTAACAGTGGGTGAGGATGAGCTCGAGCTAGAAGAATTGTGGGGAGGATCAAATTTTCCCTTGGGAGCATAGGCTTTGTTCCTAGTATTGATGATCATGACATCTTCTGGCTCTGCAAAATCTAGGACAACGATAGTATTTTCTAGTCTTTTACCAAAGATCTTATCTCTGGCACTCTTCCTTACCTCACATGTGGCTTCCTCATGGTGTTCCTCGCAGAAGTTACACCAACTTCAAGTCAAGATAACTTTAGGCTGAAAATTGTTTTCAATCGGATTTCTAAAGGGGGGTGCAGAAGAGGATGAAGCTCCAAGGGTGAGAGGGGAGACAGTTCCCTTTCGCTCGAATGATATCATATGATTATTCATTTATTGTACTAGATGTAAGAGGGTGGACATGTTTGTCTGTTTAACTAACTCTCCCTGGGGAAGACATGTTCTTTCAATCTGTTCTTCATACTTTGAACAAGTATGCAGAGCAGAACCGAGATTATCAATGGCCTTTTCCTTAAGCCTATGATGGTAGGGGGAAGGTAATTCATTGTAGTAATGCATGAAAGCAATTTGGTTCTAAGGTCAAATGAGTTCAGGGATTTGATTGTATAACTTAGTGAAATGCACGTTGAATGACTTGATGGTCTCACCATCCTTATAGGTGACATTATTATATTCTCGTAACTTCTCGGTTGGGCTTTTAGATTTCAAATAAGTGGATATGAACCAATAGATCAAATCCTCCCAAGTAGACAAAATCTTAGGAGGAAGTTCAAATAAATCGGCCACAACCTTTCATTCTAAGGAATTGACGAATAAGTGCATGCAAGTATCATTGTCATTGGCTCCTATTTTATGAAAAGCATTAGAAAATTCCACAAGGTGTTCGTTTGTAGTGACAGTGTTATTTCCTGAAAACCTAGGAAGATGTTATTTGAATTTAGGGAGTGGATAAGTAGTTGGTGCTAGGTTAAAAGGAGAGGACAGGTGCCACAGTGTGGTTGTGGTGTCTTCTTCAAACTGAAAAAGCCCATACTTTTTAATAACTTTGGTGGTATTTGTGGTAGATTGGATAGGGATATGGTGGCTATATAAGCTACCAATCGCTGACAAAGATGAAGACTGAGAAGAGGAAGAACTTCTAGTGCCACAAGAGCCACCACTAGATTTCATCTTGTGGATGATAGATGAGGGAAAGAAAGACAAACTGGATGAATCAGACAAATTTCTCCTTAGAGCACTTTGTTGGGTAGATAACACAACGTTCCTTCTTCCTATTTCAGCAATAAGATTAATTTTAGGTGATAAGCCTCTTCTTCTTCTAGAAACATGAGAGTCTAAGGACATGAAAGAAAGGCCAAAACTAAATAAACGAGGAGGTCACTGTTGATTTCTAGGTTGTCTACGTGTAGCTTCCAATCATTCTTGAGCACTAATATATCGTTCAATTGCTGCCCATGAATGATTAAGCTCGGCACGGGTATTGGCAGTGTCTAAAATGGTGTTAAACAGGTTCAAAACAATCCTGGTCTGATCTTGAAGACCAAGCTCAATATTGGGCTGCCTTGCAATAGGCACAATCATTAAGAAATAGAACAGTCAAAGAATCAATATCAGAAAAATAGATGTGTCGATGAAAATCGAGCATAAAAATTAATCAGAGAGATATTGAAGATCTCCCTAGTATGGTCGCCAAATAAATGTTGAGGAAAAGATATGAAATGATCTTACTCAAGCATTTTTAGATTCTACTTGGATAAAGAAAAATAGATGGGAATGTCACCCTATGTTTATAGCCATCAAAATAAAATCCTAACTCACAAGTATTGATTACAAGTGCTTAGGCTAGTCTTTTTTTACAAATAAAAGCTTGTTTGAAAATTCATTTTAATATGATTTTCTGAATACAATAGTTGCTGAAATAAATGTAGAGACAGAAATAAAGACACCAAGATGATAATCAAGACAAATGAGACATAAATAAATCCTTTATTTCATTCCAATTCACCAACGAGTCATTCTCTTTACAAAATTTCATGCAGAAATTTCGGACCAAAGTCAAACTTAGACATCCCTGATGGAACATACAAAAGGACCTCTGACAGAAAATAAAAAATTGAACTCTAAAAGTTGGATCAGCTTGGCACAGATTGTTTCCCACTCGACTCTGCACAATAGCCTTTGTCAGTCATGAAAACTAATTCACAAACAAACAAGTCTACACAGACTATCAAAGATATATCAACACCTCTAAAAAACAAGTGTGTGAATGATGTAATTCATCCTTGAATCTTGTTGTCTACAATAAGACCCTGTTATCATAAAAAAGAATTAGGCTTGTGATAAATTAAGGAATAAATTAAAATTGAACTATCTCAAAATAAACTTAAAGAGAAAACCTTAGTATGCTTCTCCTTCTATCCTCCTTTGTTCCTCCCTTTCCTTTTTCCTTTAAGCAAATTAGAATTGGTTGAAGTAGTTGAACTTTAGTTAAGTTAACTAAAAACTCAACCAACCTTTTAGTTAAGGGGGGAAAGTAATAAATCATAATAAGGGTTTTAAATAAATAATAACTAGTAGGTGGGACCCCTTGTGACTCCCTTTAGTTGTTAATAATCATAACATAACTATTTAATTAAACAAAACACCCCTCCTTGTGACTCTCATCATCACATTCATATTTGACAATTTATCTCATTGATATTTGAAATTATTTTCAAAATATATTACCAATATATCCCAAAAAACATGGTGTCCAAAAATTTGAAGTCAACTGTTCTCAACAATAGATAAATAAATAAAACTTAAAATCCATATTTTCCAGTCTGTGAGGCAATCTTTCCTTTTTTGTTTCTATCACCTTTTAAACCCTGGGGATTTTCCTTAGGTTGTGTGGAGCCTTTAGGCCTAATCTCGCTGATCACATCAGAGCAATCGTCCCTCAATTGCATGTGGGAGGACATTAATTTATCATAATCATTTGAAGGTGAGAAAGGGGTAGTAGTGGATTTTCCTTTGATAGGGGCATATTGGGCCTCAGTTTTCAGCTCTTTATTTGAATAGCTCATTCTTGTATGCATAATTGATCAGCAAATAGTTCCTTTCACAAACATACATGACAAATATTTCAAAGTATGAAATAGACTTTGGCTTAGCAACATATCATACTCATGCAATCCAATCCATACAAATTGTTTTATTGTTGTCAATGAGCATTCAGTGAACAAAAGGTCCTGGGATAAGCGAGGGGCTTGTATTGAGAGAAACATGATAAAATGAGGGGGAAAGAACATGTTTACTTCTCAAAGACAACAAACAATCAACTGTAATGAAACCAAATAAAATATCACCATGATCCAATCAAGAACTGCAATTTCAAACTGCTTCAATACAAAATTCTTCTTAACTGTAATTAAATTTTAAGAACAGGGAGTGAAAAATGACTGTGGGAAAGAGATGGGATTGTAATTAGTGAAAAGTGAAATAATGGTAGGGAAAGAGAGTGGATATTGTTCATAAAATTAATTAAGTAATCCATAAAACCATTTTGTAAAAGGAAATAACACCAACCAAATAATCACTGTGATCAAATGAAAACTATTGTGTATAATTCAATTAATTCTGTGCATTGACTTGTTCACTGTTTGTAATCATATTTTCAACACAGTGTCACCAAACAAGACAACATGCATTCCACAACAACCTGTAAGAGTTATGTTTCTTCTCAATTGCCTCGGTTAATATTTAAAACAATTTCTAAATGAACGCACACTCACTTGTTCCAATTTGTTCTATCAAAAAATCAACCACTGTCCATGAATCATTTATTCAAATCAAAAACAGACACTAAAATCACACCTAATTCCATTCCTCAAGTTCATTTAACAATTAAGTCGTAATGAGACCATACTATCACAGAATCTGTGTCCATCTCTAAAACAATGCATGATATCCATCAACCATACATAGTGGATAGCCAAACACAATCCTTAATATACCCTAACTTTCCATTTAAACGCACGACAATCACACTTTCGAATTATACGATGTTGTAGGATACACATACCATTTCACAAAACACAAGAGTATTATTGTGATTGCACATGTGTAATTAATGTGAATATAAATATCATGACACTGAGCTATCAATCTATATACAGGGAAACAACGACAGTATGTCTAACCCCGTTTCTCAAATCGACCCAATTGCAACAAAACCACATTGTTCAAAACCCGTGACCAATCTGATGGAGAAATCAAGTAATATCCAAGCATATATAGTGGATGGCCATGCCATAACTACCACGATTTCAATACTCCCATTTGGAAATTTAAAATACACACTCACAACAATCATTAACTCAACCTAACATTTTGTAGGAAGGCTACACATACCCACGCATCACGCACGAAGAATTGTTGTGACTTAATCAATTAAAACCAATGTTGGGTTAGCAATTCAATGATCACAATGTAAAAGATAGAGACTTTGTATTCGATCCCATTTCTCCAATCAACCAATCAATGTTGAGCTTATCAATTAGACTGTTATAATAACCAATTGCAGTGGCTAAATACCAATAACTAAAACCAATGTCAGGATAATCAACAGAGATGATCCAACAATAGAAAACTATCGACGATGCACACCAACTCATAACCATCAACCATGTATCCAACAGGACATAACGGGTTCCCTTTATCAAACCCAGGCTTTGATTAATCAAGGAGTCACCCTGTGGACCAGCACAAGGAGACTGGAGTCAACCCCCAACATCGGGTGAGAACTTCTGCGACCAACGGTGTACACACAGGGTATATCACCACTAACTTTGCATACAGGGTGACAACTCCCGTGATAGGAGAGACTATGAATAGAGGAGCAAGGCTTCATTTTGGTCCTATAACAACACTTAGAACACACGGGGTATAACCCTCGTGGTTCTCCCAATCAACCAACTAACAATGTTGAGATAAAACAGAGTCGAGACCAAACAATATAACCCACTGCGCAACCATCAGTAGCATGAAAAAACCCATGCCTGGGTGAAACGAAAGGTAGTTCAAACTCAGCAAACCAATAAAAGCAAGACGATCGGGTGTGGTGAGGGGACAACCATCAAATTGGGAATGTATGAAACCCTTCACCCAAAATTGATGAGGACGACAGAGAGCCTTCATGGCTACTAATACTCAGAAAAATCAATGAACCTGTGACTTCAAACATTATTGCAATGAAAAACACACCAACCATTCAACCCAGAAAAATATCACAAATTTACACAGTTTCCAGACTTAAGGAAATCACAAACCCATACATCATCGAGCCAATATCTATTTCATAACTAGAGTATATTCATGGATGGAGAAAACACATACCTGTAACCAAAATCACCTCAAAGACGTGATCTTGGTCGAGCGGTTCTTCCTCTTCTTGAAAGTCGGAGCCTAACCACAACAAAACTCAATTGAACAATAGCCAGCCAAAGTGATGGCCATTGGAAGGGGTATGGGGTGATGTGCAGTAAATGCATGTCGCCTCCATCCTCCATTCATTCAATTTCTTAGTACACGCCAGCCAGCCTTCCATAAATTCTCTTAATTAATATATGAATTGAACTTAACATCCATCACTTTGTCAAACACACCACCCACATCACATTAACCATTTCCCATTATACCATACAAATATCAACCATGTTTTCACATAACTCAATAAATCACAAAGCTATTAACTTGTTAGCTAGGATTAAAAATGATCATTTTAATTTCAATGCATGTAGTGTAGCATAGTTGCATAGTTTAATCTCTTCTTTTTGCATTTTGTTACTATTGCTTTTGTCTTTTTTCAATTTTTCTTATTTCCCTTCAATTTCTCTTATTTGTTTCTACTAACGTGTATCTTTTACAAGTGGCACAAGTAATAATTCAAGGAGTAAATAGAAAAGGTAACAACGGATATCATAAGCCATTACGACATGGCATTCGAGCCTAGAGAAAGAGAACAAACATGCATTATCCATCATCCATCTGTCGCGAATAGAACTAACATTGATCATCAATTATGCTCAAACCTGTAAGCAGTGTTGAATAGCAATAAAAAAATCCAATAAGAATCAGATATGATCCTCCAATTTACAAGGCGGTCCAACCTACTAGTATTATATATATCATTATCTTATAATTAATAGGCTTTAGCAATACTTTGTGGGTGAAATCCTCATTGTGATTTTAATCGTCAACAAGGGGCTTGGAATTTTTTATCATCCCTATCCCTATTTCTTTGATCTCTTTGAAGGACCTGAGGGGCATTGTTTGCTCTCCTGAAATTTCCTCTATTATCATCATTATGTGTGTTTCTAATATCTATAATTATGTTTTCCTTCAAGTTTCATCTTTTCCATTTCAGCAGAAAGTGATTTTACCAATTTTGTTAGTTCATCAACTTGAGGATTAACACCAGAGGAATCATAGGTTGAAGCTTCCACCCTACTTTTTCTCCTATCTCTATCATATTTTCCTCTAAGCTTGTCAGCTGCCAATATGTTATATTCTACCTCCAAGGCTGCATCTTGCATATGCTCTAGAGAGTTAGATCTCCTTTCTCTCAATGGGAGTAAAACTCAGGGTCAAAAGCACTGGCATAGGTAATCTTGGAAGAATGTTTTGTGGGATTAATTTATGTGGGGATTTTGTTGTAGATTTTATTAAATCTTTTTGAAAAATCCAAAAAAAAATCCCCTTCTTTCCTCTTGAGTGAACCAAACTCTATGATATAATATAGGGAATATTTCTTATCTCACCAATGCCTCAGAAAGGCATCATCCAGAGCTTCGATTCCAGCAATAGATCTAGGAGTTAAACCCCTAAACCATTTACTAGCCTCACCATCAAGGCTATGTACAAAAACTCTCATCCACATATCTTCATTCTCAATATTAAGATTGTTAGCATAACTATAAAAGGTTGCAAGGTGTTCCTTGTAGTTATGTCCTCTTCCCATGTAAACTTGGGCATGTGTTTAAGGTAGTCTCCAACTGGGAGAGAATGCATAGGTTGAGGCAACACAAGAGGGGCATACCTGGAAGCTACTATGGAATCCATCCTATTTCTAGGAAGGTTAGCACCTGCCATTGGATTATAAATTCTAGGAGAACAAGCATGAGACTGAGTCTTGACTGGTACAAATGTAGTCTTGATTATGTGTAGCTTGGAAGAAGGAGGATTGTAGGATGGAGATATTTTAGTTTTCATAAAGAGAGGCCGAGTCTTGGAAGAAGATGGTGTAGGTTCCAAGGGAACTGAGGTTTCTTCCTCTTTAGTCACAACAAATTTAATGGAAGGAGGAGATGGAGAACCCAAGGTAGGAAAATGTTTTAAGCTCTCAAGTCTAAACCAACTTACAACATCAGGAGAGAAAATAATTTCAAAACTTTATTCTTTCAATTTGGGAGAAAAAGAAGAGTATTCTACAGGAAAATTGTTGGCCCTTGACCAAGTTTTGTGGATTATTGGTCATGTTTGACCTATTTTGGGACTTCGACAGGCTATCGAAGGCGAAGCGCGAGACGAAACATAGATCATGGGATCTCAACCCCTTTTAGGGATTTTTGGGTTTTGGGATTATGTAACAGGTATGGAAATGTTGGCCCATGGGTTTACCCATGCTTAGGCCCACTTTTGTAATGTATATATATAATACTAGGTGATGTAATAGTAGAAGTAGTGGTGAAAGTGGTAAGTAGTGCTAAGTGCTAGAGATCCGATCTGTGTGATCAAGGGATTGTAAGAGTGTTAAGTGATAAGTACTTGCTTTGTGCATATTGTGTGAGACTTGCAGAGCTACGTGCAAGTAATTGTAACAAGGCTTGGTGTTGTACCCTAGCTCAAAGAAGGAGGATCTGGCGGAGTGCACGCAGATCTCCTATCTTCTGCCAAGTAGGATTCCGATGCTATGTTCTTGTAAGAATCTTGACCAAGATAATAAAGAAGAAGAGTTGGTGGACATAGCCCCAGGGTGGGGGTGAACCACGTACATGTTGTGTTGCTATGCTTTGTGTGATGTATTGATGTGTTTATGTATTTACTTGCTAGATGCTTTGATAGAGATAGATAGATATGTTTATGCTTTGTGATAATGATGTATATGGATGTTAGATATGACCTATGTGAATGTGTTTAAGTGCTTGAATCTGTTAGATCTGATCTATCTCTTATGCTAAGTGCTTAGATATGTTAGATCTGAATGAATTCTATGATGCTTTGTTTTATCTGCGGAGTAGATAGTGGTTAAATATTGATGAATTGTTGGTGCTAAGTGATCTATTAATTATTACAATCACAGATCTGTGTCCCAGCTAAGGTTGCAGACACTTGAGTCTTGAAACCACCCCTACCTCTACCTCAGGTGAGACTTCATCTACTTCGCAGGTGTTTCCGAAAGGGCCGGTAGTTAGGGTTTTGTTGGTGCATTGTTGTACCGTTGAACCCTAGACCTACCCCTGTGCCAACAAATGGTTCTGTTGTCGGGACCTGAAACTGTGATTGTTGGGAACTAAGGAAGAAGAAGCTTTGTGCAAATATCCGATTTGAAACTGTGAAAGATCTGTGCGTAGATCTTTTTCCCTAGTGCGCAGCATTCTACTTGACCTATGAAGCTCTATGCCAAGAAAAGAGGTCAGATCTAAAGAAAAGAGGTAAGATCTGGAAGCTTTGTGCTCTGATAAAGGTAAGAATATTGAAATGTTTTAGATTTGAAATCTTTGTGCTCTGTAGAGGTAAGATAAGTGGAAATTTTTGTTTCAACAATATGGATCTAGGTATGTTTGATAGATTATGTCCTAGCTTGAAAACTAGGGAACTAATAGATGAAAGAAGGTTTGATATGAGTAGATCTGATGAGAATAATGAAATATATGTTATACATATGCATAGAAAGAATGTTTGGACTAACAAGTGGATGAAGGATCCTAGAAAGAAATGTTTGCAAGTTAGCTACTATGATCCTAGAGCGTAGTATAGGAAGAGATGGGGATCATTTAAAAGAAAGAGAGGATTAACCCTCTGTTATCGTTGCAGAAGACCAGGACATCTTGCTAAGGAATGCCCTGGCAAAGGATCTAGTTGTCTTTGTTGCAAGGCTATGGACCATGAAGTATTGGATTGCCCTAGAATGATTTCTAAGCTTGAAGGAATGAACATAAGACAAGAAAACCCTAAGACAGATCCAGAAACTACGATTATGGAAAAACCCTAGAAAGACTCAGAGAAGGTATTGCTACAGATGAAAGAAACCCTGAATGACCACCGACATGTTAGCTTATCAAAGATATTCAAAGACAAAGCATGCATAGAAGCAAGAATAGGAGACTTCGACATTGACTGTGTTCTAGATGAGGAAACACAGGTGAATATCATGATAGAAAGAACTTGGGAACTTTTAGGGAAGCCTGTTATGACTCCTTCATTGGGAGGAATAAGATTATTTAAAGGAAAGTTGATAAACCTATGTGGAAATATCACCCATATCTCTATGAATGCCAATGGAACTTAGACAAAAGAAGATTTTGAAATTATTAAATTTACTGAGGACAGCACACCATTTTCTATGTTACTAGGAAAACCTTGGATTGAAAGAGATCAGGCCAGAAGGAAGGAAGAAGAAGAAGTTTTAGAGCAGAAGAAGCAAGAGTTAAAGGATTTTATGACTAGAAATATCACACACTTGATTGAAGAATAGGAGAACAAATCGAAGCTATTTAAAACCAGAGACTCGGATGTCGAAGTTGCAAGAACACTAGAAGACCCACAGAAGATAGAAGTACCTACTCCAGATAAAGAATAAGTACCACCCTTGAATCTTAGGAAATAATCTCAACAGTGAGAAGTAACTATGCCAAAAGAAAATAAGAATCAGAATGGAAAAAGGAATATCGAGATGAAGCTCACTGGAAAGAAGGCTAGAAAGCTAAGTAAGAAGAGAACTAAGATCAAAAAGTTACAGAAGGTCCCAGAGGGAACTTTGCAGAAGAAAAATTTGCAAAATTGGAGCTTCTCTGGGATATCAAAACAGTGTCACATGGCACTTCGCCATGGTGAAGAAATATAGCCATTGGGAATAGTATAACCATTAGGCCGACCCCCTGAACGGGTAGAAAGGAATTTATGGTTCACCACCAGACCGTTGGACTGCGCCGTAATGGACAGAACAGAGTTAATGAAGGCTTCTCTGCCATTGCAAGAGATCCGTTGCCAAGTTATCTATTTATCCCATCGCGCCATGCACCAAGAACACTTTTGCTAACCGTGAATCTGAGCCCGCAGACTCGTTTATTTTGCACAATGATCATTGTGTTATTGCCCTCTATCACATTGCAGTGTCTAAGTTACTCCTCGAACCTGAGATTTCCAATGTCGAGCATGTATGTCGGATGAGTTCAGCGCAGTAGAGAAAGTTGTCGAAGAAGCTCTCATCGACCTCATGACTGAAAGAGTAATGTCGATGACTCCAGGTGTATGAGCTTCATCGATGAGAATAGTGCAAACCTCTCTGTCGACTGCTCGCGGAGCCGGACCATCTCGGCCATCAACAGAAAAGAGAACCAAGCACAAAGATGACCTATCAAATTTGAAGTTGATTCCAACCATATTTCCCGACTACATCCTGCCTCTAGCTAGCATGGTGAATCGTGATAGTATGCGAAGAGATTTTGAGTACACCATAGTCACTGCGTACCTCCCGAAGGGGATACGCACATTTCGAGCAGACCAGGACAAGATCGCAGCGTTGAAGTTCAACAACTTCAACCTCAGAGATCGCAAGATCTATGGTATGCTTGCCCCATATAAATACCTGACCAGGACGAAGGGGAAGAATTCAAAGACAATCCCCCAGTCATGGACAATGAATCTCGCACAGTCCACCCTGCTGAATGTCATGAAAATCCCACACTTCGGTAGACACTAGGAAGTCAATGCCTGTGTAAAGTTGTTACTATCATGCTACCATGGCGGCTACCTATGGCTAGACCGTTGTATTATAGTTGACCCAACGTTGATCCACGGGATCACAAGACTAAGTATGCAAGGACCCGACCCACAGAAGTTTTATCCAGGAAAATTCGTAGATCACACACTAGCATAGAAGATCAAGGACACATATGGCGATGTTGAGAAAGGGACACGAGGCTACGAGGTAGCTTCCATCCAAAGTGGCACAATGCACCTAGCATGTCAACTGATAGTTGGAAAGTTAGTAAGTAAGAAATGACCTACGCAGGTCACCAGCTTTGTCGTTGACCTACGCAGGTCACCAACTTTGTCGTTGACCTCGCGGAAGGCCTACAGATGAACTAGGTGAAGTACCTAGTTAACTAGTTGGAACTAGACTGCCGAGAAGAAAAGGATCAGGGTTATGAATTTCACTTTAGTTGGCTCCTGATTCTCATCACCTTTGTTGCCTAGGAGATGTTGAAAGGTGTGACCTTCCTGGATATCGAGCCATTCGAACCGCTTGTTGCGAATTTCGCTACCCTTTGCTATTCAAGTGATATGAACAAACAGTGGCAGTCGAATGTTTTGTTTCATACGTATTACCTCCAACTAAAGAGAGCCATCGAAGCTGAGCCTCGCATGACTCTGAACACCTTATAGAGGTTTTGACCCCTGATGAAATTACAAGAAAACCGACACTTCATCTACATTACAGCGCGAGCAGATGAACAAAATGAGCATCTCCAGTCATATTATAAACTTATAGAAGATGACCTTGAGGAGATAACTAAGGAATGGTCCACTGACCTCCTTATCCCCACCAACCCTATAGAGATATCTGAACCTGACAACCCAGAGGACACTCATAAAGAAAAGAATACACCCGGAACCAACAAATGAAAGAACACTGAAGAGGTCCAAGATTTAAGAAGCACCTCAGGAAAGACTGCTTAAGTATCACCTGACCAAGGGGGTGATGATGAAGTAGAAGCTGAACATAATCCAGGCGAAGTAACACCACTTAGAGATGAGGTTGATCCCCAGAAGAAGAGGAAGGTTTCCCCCCCGAAACCTTCTTCCTGGAAGAAATCGAAAGCCACCGTGACCAAGATGCATATTGTCCTCATCTCAGATGATTTTGATTTCATCATAGCAGCCCTGAATGATGCTTCGCTAGAAATAGCAAAGAAACAAGAAGCCAAGTAGGAATAAATGTATGATAGAATTGAAGTCGAACTTCGAGGGGTATAGCGAGCCCTTCAGTCCAGCCACGCAGTCTCCACTGTGCCTCTGCCATCGAGAGAACCAGAGTTGGGAGATGAGCCATCCGAACTCCACTGACTAGTTGATACAGTCGAAGCTCACATTCGGTGAGCACAAGAAGAAACAGAACAAGCCACCCAGGCCTTGAAGGAAGTGAAAGGCGTACTTGTAGAACAATGCAGCACTGCAGAACAATGCAGCACTGCAGAACATGAAAATATTGCTCTCCAAGCGAAGTTTGACGAAGAAAAATCATAGATGCAACAAGGAAAAGAACAGTTGCTCGAGGAGCAACTCGAAGTAAAAGAAGCGGTCATAAGAGAACTTCTCTCTGTGACAGTCATAGAAATAAAGGCAGAGGATCGAGTCACGCGTCGAGTGGAGCAGCTCGCAGAAGCTATCTAGCAGCTACAGCAACGCATAGCAAACTTAGAGCTCCACACAGTGCCTGTGACTCCGTGGGATGTAAGGGACCAAAGAGAAGCAACTAACAGAAGCGTAGTTGAGAGACTAAAAACCCTTGCCATGGAATGCAAGAAGATTAGTAATCATAGTGCCCAGACGTATGAGAAACTCATTGAGAACCTAGAATTATAGGCACTGGAGTCATAGCTCCAGGAAGCAAAGCAACACATAGAGACAATACAGGTGCAGTTGAAGCCCCTATCAGTTGTGGAAAGAATGAAGCGATCCCAAGAGCAACGCACCGCCCAGTAGTATATCCACACTATCTAGAGAAAATTTATGGAAGTAACTCAAAGGCTCCAACCTGTACAAGACAAGGCTTACCAATTGTTCACTGAGTTTGAAGGCAGAGGAGCAGAACTAGAGCAGGTTGTCACCGAAGTTGAACAACGCCTAGAGGGACCTGTCAACGACGCATTCATCCAAGAGTTCGTTGAACAACAGGTCATGGCACAACAACAAGTCCAAGCATATCAAGCCAAGCTTGAGGATTTTGAAGAAGAAATACCCAGATCAGAGTGACTCTGGACGAGTCACAAGTGAGTGTTGGGGGCATGTTGGCCCTTGACCAAGTTTTGTGGATTCTTGGTCATGTTTGACCTATTTTGGGACTTCAACAAGTTGTTGAAGGTGGAGCACAAGATGAAGCAAAGATCACAGGATCTCGGCTACTTTTAGGGATTTTTGGGTTTTGGTATTATGTAACGGGTATGGGAATGTCAGCCCATGGGTTTACCCATGCTTAGGCCCACTTTTGTAATGTATATATAGAATACTAGGTGATGTAATAGTAGAAGTAATGGTGAAAGTGGTAAGTAGTGCTAAGTGCTAGAGATCCAATCTATGTGATCAATGGATTGTAAGAGTGATAAGTGCCAAGTACTTGCTTTGTGCATACTATGTGAGACTTTCAAAGCTATGTGCAAGTAATTTTAAGAAGGCTTGGTGTTGTACCCTAGCTTGAAGAAGGAGGATCTGGTGGAGTGTGTGCAGATCTCCTATATTCTGTGGAGTAGGATTTTGATGCTATGTACCTGTAAGAAGATTGACCAAGATAATAAAGAAGAAGAGTTGGTGGACGTAGCCCCAGGGTCAGGGTGAACCATGTACATGTTGTGTTTCTATGCTTTGTACGATGTATTGATGTGTTTATGTCTTTACTTGCTAGATGCTTTGATAGAGATAGATAGATCTGTTTATGCTTTGGATAACGATGTATATGGATGTTATATCTGACCTATGTGAATGTGTTTAAGTGCTTAAATATGCTAGATCTAATCCATCTCTTATGCTAAGTGCTTAGATACGTTAGATCTAAATGAATGTTGTGATGCTCTGTTTTATCTACGAAGTAGATAGTGGTTAAATATTGACGAATTGTCGGTGCTAAGTGCTCTGTTAAGTATCACAATCACATATCTGTGTCCCAGCTAAGGTTGCAGACATCTGAGTCCTGCAACCACCCCTGCCTCTACCTTGGGTGAGACTTCATCTACTTCGCAGGTGTTGCCGAAAGGGCTGGTAGTTAGGGTTTTGTTTGTGTGTTGTTGTAGCGTTGAACCCTGGGTCTACCCCTGTGCCAACAAAAATATTCAAGATCCAAATTTCTATAAATTTCAATAGAGGGTAAAAGAGAAGTACTAGATATAGCTACTGTTGTTTTAAAAGTGGAATTGGGAAAATGACCATAAGTACATGGTACAACAGCTGAAAAGCCTAATTGAGAAGTTTTTCCCTTCTTGATAATATTCTCTGGGTCAAATTCAAGTGTAGCCAGAGGTAGATGTGGAGTAGACCTTGTGTGTCTGCCTTTAGGAGCCACAAATGAAACAGTGGAGTCACCAGGTGAAAATTGCAGTCTTCAATGTACTTATTTCTAATGCACCATCAAAATCAATATTTCTTTGTCATTCAATCCCAGGGAAATGTTTTCAATCCGTTCCCCGGAAATGACGCCAAGAATGTTAGCACTAAGAGTCACCCTCAGACTGTTATAGTATAATCCCACTACCCATCAAATAGGTTTGTAATGGTAAATTTATGATAAAGTGGCAAATGGATAAAACTCAGTATAGAAATGCACAAACACGGAAATTTCTAGGCAAGATGTATAAGAAAGTGAGGTCTTGGCTAACTTAAGTTATTGATTTAAGGAGTAGTGTGGGTAAATGGAATACTTTAATGAGAAGGATGAATTAGTCTACTATTAACATCAGGGCTTACTAGCAGACAAATGAGGAAAAAACTCAGACACAAGAACTTCTTCAATCCAAGCTTTTAAACACTGATAATAATCACAACAACATCACAACCAAACATACATTGTAACACAGCTATAATATCTCAATTGAATCATTCAATGATGAGAAAATCAGAGTGAGAAAGAAGCAAGATGATGGAAAATAAAGTTGACTTCTATTAGGCAAAATGTCTTAGATCGCATACATAAAAACCAAAGTATGGCTTTGTTACATCAAAACATTACATAAGGGAGTCTATGCTCAACCATTTGAACTTGAAAATGTTCTTCCAATACTGCATTTATAGCCTAAACAAGAAATTACATCATACAATTTGAGTTTGATCCTTTAACATAGGATTCTCCCACCTAAAACTGAAAATCCTACACTTGTTCAAGTGGAAACAACAAACTGCTATAAACAGGGGAAATGTTGGCAACAACCATAACACCATAATCATGCTTAGTGATGTGTCCCTTGAGTGCATCTCCTTCATTTCCATGTGTCCACCAGCTCCAACTGACCTCCAAGCATCTGTGCTAAGCTCCACTAGCCACATGGTGACTGTTGATTCTCTCCAAACCCATCAAAACAGTAATTGGCAGGGAATCCTGAAGTGTTGGTTGTATCAGCCAGTTCGTAGTGTATTTCGCAGTGAATTCCGTAGTGAATTTTGTAGCACCTGCCTGTGTAGACTATTTCGCAACAGATTCCATAGCGAGGTTGCATTTTATGTTTGTCTAGGTCATTTTGCAATGGATTTCACAGTGACTGTACAAATTTTGTATGTGTGGATCATTTCGCAACGCCAGGCGCTACGAAATGTCCTGTAGTTATCTATGTTGTGCAGTTTGAGCCAAAATACCAAAAAAACCTATGTCAAAGCTATATAATCTTGTAGAAGCCTCCAAATAGGTTGTATGAATGCAAGATCGGGTATAAGCATAATAATTCCCACCAAAACTTCAAAATGCAAGGATAACCATCTTGAAAATTGAGACTATTTCAGCCACTTCATTTCACCTTCTAAGTCTGGTACTCCTCCTGGTTGCATCTTGAGCTAACACTTTCAGATTTCTCTGAGATAATTCATCTTTGAAAGGTTGTAACTCCAGCTTGAGCTTTCTGATCTAAGATTGAAAATCCTTGTTCTTCCTGTATAGATTCTTAAGCTGCCTATGAAGGGGCAGAAATCTCTTTGCTATAAACTTGGCTTTTTCAATGTTTTCCAAACACATATCCATCAGATCCTTCAAATTTTTCTTCCCAGCCAATCCTTCTCCCTTCAAGTGAACAATCTCCTTTATAGCATCTCTAAGTTTTCTGATCAGTCTTTTGAAGGTAGGGTTGTCAAGGGGAGTGGTTATGTCTATGACTTCAATGTGCTTTTCAACAGTCTCAATTTTACCCTTATCCTTCCTCTTGACAGGAGCTTCTTTTATGACCACTTGTTCAGCAGTTTCCTTCTTGGTTGATGACCTGGTGAAGTGCCTCCTAGTTTTGGTCTCAAATTCAACAGTTGGTGAAGGGAAGAGTAACTTTCTCCCTTTTTTTCCTGTGGTTTTAGCTGAGGGAATTTCAGCTAATTCTGGAGCTGGTTCAAGTGAAAATTCCCTTTGTGGAGAGTGATGAGCTCTCCCTTCTTCTTCTTGTTGTTACTTAGGAGCCTCATTGTCTTTGGCAATGTGTTTTCCCTTTCTCTTTTTACTTGTTTCTGTGTGAACAACATTATTAGCTTGCAAATGGCTCTGCACCTTAGATTGAGGAGTAGGGGCTACATTTAATTGCAGATGTGCAGAGGCAATGAATTTCTCCCAAGATATGTTTATTTTCTCCAACTCCTCCATCACAAGCATCCTAATCAATCGTGAGTGGAAACCACTTGTGTCCATAGCCTCGTACTTGTCTTGGACCCTCTCAGCCATTTTCCCCATACTCCTAAACAAATAGAAAGGGATTTTCATTAGGTCTTTGCCTGTGAAGTGCAGCAAAAGTCTAATGCGGTATTGGTAAATCATATTGAATCTACCCTCACAAGTAAAATATCTTTGGATCACCTTTAACATATTGTCAAATCCCTCAACCAAGTAGCTCCTAGGCACTCCCTTTGATAGGTTATCTCCCTGACATTCTGGTTTGAGGAACTCTTTAGAGAAGGCTGCATTAAGAGTCATGGATTTAAACCATCTTTCACCAGTGTTAGGTATCTCAGTGGTTGTTGCAATGGTGACTTCATATACCTCCATTTCAAGGGTTCCCACCTTTGTTTTGGTGCTATCAAAATTCAAGGAAAACTCTCTGGCTAACTCAGGGTGTCCCCTCTACATATTCTGATAGAAATTTAAACATCCAACTCTCTGGAAGACCTCTTTGATCAGAGGTTCGACATCAAATAAATGCATATCATAAGGCTCGATCTTGACTACACTCCCACCCTTGTGAGCCTTCTTCTGTTGTGGTGTATCCATTTGTTATTATAGGAGGAAAAACACTACAATAATCTCAGAGATATGAGAGGCCAAACAAAGGATATAGGTCTTAGGGTTTGAAATGATGGTCTTTTCAAAGTTGGATTCTTCTAAGGCTTCAGAGTTTTCCTATATGTTTGAATGTTGAGCTTATGAAATGGAAAATGATGGTTAATAAATGGAAGAAAAACCTTCAAGAAAATAGATATGTCAGGAGGAAGAAATTGCCAAAGTTTTAAGCTAACAATTCACAATCATTTGCAAGGTCCTCACCATTTTAATCAGCAAGGCTCTTTAAATTTCCGAGTAGATAGACTTTATATTTGAAATAAAAATTGAAAATATAAAGGAAATGAGTTGATGCAGGTTATGTGATTAGACGATAACGATTTTCGGTTTGATGCACGGGCTCACAACGCTAGAACAGGGGATCCGTAGCATAATTCGTAGCAGTTTTCACAGTATAACAACAAGGGCTAAGACAGAGCTAGGAAAAATGGCTCTAACAGCAGGATGGGCTCAATTGTAGTAGAAGAGGCTGAAAGTACTGCAAATAGATGATAATTGGTGATAGCAAAGGTAAAAGAGGCAGGTTGGTAATATAGACCATCAATTAGCAGCTCACGGGAGGGGAAACACAAGCATAGCCTTAATCCAATCTTCATCAGAGCTAAAAAAACTCAAGGAGTACCTGGATATCATGGCTTGACTATAGATATGCTTCAGATTGTATAAAACTACATGAAACAGATCTAACCTTCAATTCCCCTCTGCCAACCAGTTTGTAACAGATTTCGCAGCCCCTGTCTAAACTTAGGAGTTTCTGCAGCATCGAAGTAGGAGAAAAATTCAAATCTTTGAGAAAACAGTTAGATAGCCTTAAATGACTAAATCCCAACTTATTTCCTTTAAATCATGGATGCTGAAAACAATGAGATCGACTGACACAAGCCTCATAAGTGCAATAATGGTAAAGAGGAAAGATGTACTCAAGATGCACTACGAAAAGTACTGAAGAGATGGCAGTGTACTAAAATGATTTTGATTTGACCTTCTAATGGGTAGAGCGACATAATGGAGGGGTTTAAGCACATAGTGGAAGTAGTGACATGTCAAGCTAATGGTGGAATAAGAGTGATGGTGATGGCTATCTAATCATGTGATGAGATGAAGGTATAAACCAAAGGTATGGGCCAAAATTCAACCTTAAATTTATTTGTGCTAAAACCTAAGAAAACCATAAGGAGAAGATCAAAAGTAACACTTAAACAAGACTAAGGATAAAAATTAAAAAACTAAGGATGAAATTGACCCATAACAACTTCATGTGATAATAGGCACTACCTCCCGTTTCAATGTTATTCTTTATGGTGGGGCTCATATACCTACTCCGTCCCCTTCACTAGGTGGTGCGTTTCAATAGCTAATCAGGCCTAACGCTAATTATATCCTATTTAGTGGAGGTAGTTTGAGACCTTCATCCTACACAACATCAGTGGGATCTATGCCATTCTCTTTGTTTCGTGCATTTGGGAACAACGCTTTTTCTTTGTTTACCTTCTTGAATGGGGGAAACCACAATTTTGGCCAAAAAAACCTTGTGCAAAGTACTATTCCTTCACAGGGAGCGGGGACAGGAGTATACTCCACAGAAGTCTTTGGAATACTTGGCAGGGCTCGTTTCCCTCGTAGGGGATGTCGGTTGGGGGAAACCACTTTGGTATAGCGAGAAAACCCCCCTATGGACTACACTAGGGCTCAAAATGTAGGCATATCTAACCGTCTAAAAGGCACCTACTCTTTAGACTACCCTGAATACACCCCACATTCATACAAGAAATACAAAGTAAAAAGATCTAGTAACTCTACCTTTAACTCTGTGTCTGATGTTGATCCTTTCACGTTCGATCGCTCCTCTAACTGCAAGCCTCCTCCCAAGGCTGGCCTGCATTCACAAACAAACAAATAAGGAACTACGAACATGCATCTCATATATGAATTATGGGTTAGACGTCAATATAAAACATAAATCAAACATAAAGATTGAACACATCATATTTCGAGACAGAAAAAGTATTCCTTTTATTGATATCACAAAGTTTACTTACAATGAGATCAGCGACTACTCCTCGAACCTGGTCCGGGCTCCTCTTCACTAAGCTCCAACTGTGCTTCCACATATTTTTCTCCTCTCACAATTTTTCTAAGGAAATTGCATAGGCTTATGATTGAGGAAAAAGGACAAAAAGAGAAATTCTAATGGAAATCTCACAATGTGGCTGCAAATTCTTGGGGCAAGGAGGGGATGTGAAATGGGCATAGTTTCACTATTCTTATGCTTGGCTTAGGAATGAGACCCCAACACCTCCTTTTATATGACAAAAGGATGGTTATTCAGTTGGGTGATGGGCTATAGGTAGTGGAACAGTTGGGAAACTACCCAATAGCCCATAATATCAACGAATTCCTTGCAACTTTTTAATTTTTGCAACATTTGTGGGTATATGCAGGTTGTAAAGGTGCAGCTAGCGTACATACATGAGTTGTAGTGGTGAAGCAAGCGTGTGTGCAGGGTGCATACATATTCAAAAATAGGGTTTTTAAGAAGAGTTTCTCAGTGATGACTTGGCAAAAATAGCAAGTAAGAGGGCTTGATGCGAGGTGTGCATGTATGGTGAAATTTAGGGTTATAAAATATGCCCCCTAATGTGTGAGGTAAAAAGAGCATCTGATGGCCGAAATACATTACAAATATTCACCAACGTACGAAGCGAGTGAGCCTAGGACCAAAGTTCGAGAGGTGCCATCTGCAAAAATAACAATTGTCTCACTGAGGCAGGCATACCCATGCTCGGGATGAAATAAATTATGGCTTCCAATCAAATACACTGTAGATCCATGTCATATAACTATATAAAGTTTAGCCGCAAGCAATACACAGTGGATCTACATCTAAAATAAAAGATATACATGTATAGTATCCATCTTCAAGAAGTTAATGACACTTGATGGCTGGAGATGAGGCCTTCAGAGCTCGAGAAAAAACTTCAAGATCTTCAAAACGCGGGTAGGAGTGTAATGTAAGTGTACGACTTCACTACCCAGAGGTCTTTGACGGCTCGTCGGGAACAGACAAGAGGATCTCGGTGATCAGGCAGAGAACTTCAGTGATTTCGAACAAGGACTTGATTGGACTTGTTAATGTTTATGCCATTATTATAGTTCTTTGCATTTCATAAGATAAGAGCATAATAAGAACAAGATCACTGAGAAATACACATCCACAAGAGACACAGCATTTATCCTGG
>JZKD02S1672770.1:1385700-1407142 GCA_000966675.3 Picea glauca
TGTGAAAAGGGGCTCTTTAGGGCTCAATTAGGTCTTTGACCAGCCTACCATGCGGATTCAGCTCATATTTGATGGTCAAATCAGGTTGGGAGCTGGTCCATAAGTGGTTGGGAGGTCGACCAATTCAATAAATGCGTCGTTTAGCAGGTGCGCGGGTTTGTTCGCTAACAGTCGCGCATCGTGCGCGCATGCACGCATTGTACGTTCCTGTTCCGCGCATATGCACGCGCACCCATCTTCTGTAAAGCGCCCTTCAATTTTTGGTTACTTTGTATAGTTTTTGACCCTTTTGTAATGATGTGAAATTAATCCAGTGCCATGAATGACTTCATTCCTATTTTGACAATGCTGAGTTCTTGTCGCCATGTGCGGACGAAATTTCAGTGATAACAACTGCGTCGTTCACTGGCCCTTCTAGGCATTGTTCTGTTGCGATGACAACCTGTTCTAGATCTGCTCCTCAGATTTCAACCTCTGTGAACATTTGGCATGCCTTATCTTGCACTGGTTGGAGATGTTGAGTTACTTCCATAACCTTTCTTTGAATCGTATCAATCTGTTGTTGGGCAGTGCGTTGCTCTTGAGACCACTTCATTCTTTCCACAGGCGGCAGGGCCTTCAATTACGCCTATAGTGTGTCTATGTGTTCCTTCTCTTCTTTGAGTTGTGACTCCAATTCCTGTAACTTTGGATTCTCAGCAAGGTTCTTGTATGTTTGGGCACTTTGGTTACTCAGCTACTTGCATTCCAGGGAAAGAGATTTTATTCTGTCAACTGCGCTGCGGGAAATTGTTTCTCTTTGGTCCCTTATCTCCTGTGGATTTTTAGGTACTGCGCGGAGATATAAGTCAGCGATGCATTGTTATAGCTTCTAGATTACTTCTTCAAGTTGTGCCACCTGTTGTGGGACTCGCTCTTCGGTATTTACTTCGACGACTGTCACAGAGCGGAGTGTTTTGTTGACCATTTCCTTTACTTTGAGTTGCTCGACCATCAAATTTTCCTTTCTTTGTTTTAGCTATGTTTTTTATTCATCCAACTTCTCTTGGAGAGCAAGATTTTCTTGTTCTGTAGTACAGCGTTGCTCTAGAATGACTCCTTGTACTTGTGCTAAATCCTAGGTGGCTTGTGTTGTTTCTTCCTGATCTCGTCGAAGGAGAGCTTCGACTGTATCAGCGATTCGGTGGAGTTGAGTTGGCTCATCTTCCAGTTCTAGTGTTCCTACTAACAGAGGCACAGTGAAGACTATGCGGCTAGAATGTAGTGCCTGCTCCACCCCTTAGTGCTCAATCTCAATTTGATTGTACATCTCCTCTTGTTTAGCCTCTTGCTTCTCTGTTATCTCCAGCGAAGCATCATTCAGGGCTACTATGATGAAATTTAAGTCATCTAAGGTGAGGACGGTCTGGAACTTGGTCATGGTTTCTTTCACTTTCTTCCGGGAGGAGGGTTTCGGAGGGGAAACCTCCCTTTTCATCGTGGGGTCCTCCTCGTCTCTAGGCGGTGTGACCTTGCCTTTATTTTGCTCAAATTTTGTGCCATCGATCTCTTCGCCATCACCTCCTTGCCCCAGTGAGATGGAAGCAGTCTTCACCG
This sequence comes from Picea glauca, assembly GCA_000966675.3. NCBI lineage: Eukaryota > Viridiplantae > Streptophyta > Pinopsida > Pinales > Pinaceae > Picea > Picea glauca. The sequence goes on from JZKD02S1672770.1 coordinate 1,387,297, forward strand.
ATGTACTGTATAAATCCTGAACCTCTTCAGGCTTCTTTGTTTTACTAGGTCCGAGTGTATCCTGCGTAGTTTTTGGATTATCGACGTCAGATATCTCTCCAGGGTTTGCTAGAATAAGGAGGTCCGTAGACCATTCCTTGGTGATCTCCTCCAAGTCTTTCTTCATCAATTTTTAGTAGGAATGTAGTTGTTTATTATGCTCATCTACGCGCACTGTGATGTAAATAAAATGTCGATCAGCATTGAACTTCATCAAAGGCTGAAACCTGTGGAGTGTATTCGGGTTCATACGAGGCTCGGACTGGATAAATACCTTCAACTGGTTGTAATATGTATGGAACATGACATTTGACTGCCATTGTTTATTCATGTCACTCAAGTACCACGGTGTACTAAACTTCGCGGCCAGTGGTTCAAAGGGCTCGATGTCCGGGAAGGTCGCACTTTCTGGCATCTCCCAGGCAATGAAAGCGATCAGGATCAATAGCCAGCTGAAATGAAATTTGTACCCTTGGTCTTGTGCTTCTCTGCAGTCGATTTCTAATTGATTCACTAGGTACTATGCCCAATTCATTTGTAGGCCATCCATGCACTTCCCTGCGAGGTCGACTACAAATCCGGTGACTTCGGTGGGTCGGTTCTTTCGTACTAATTTCCCAGCAATCAGTTCACAGGCAAGGCACACTGTGCCACTCTGGATAGAAGCTACCTTATAGCCTCGCGTGCCCTTCTCAACATCATCGTAAGTGTCCTTGATCCTCTGGGCAAGAGCGTGATCAGTGGTCTTTCCGGGGTAGAAATCCTATGGGTCGGGGCCTTGCATACCCAAGCCCGTGATCCGATTGATCAACGTCGGATCAACTATTATGTGATGGTTTAACCACAAATATCCCCCATGATAACAAGACAGTAGCAGCTTGACACATGCATTCACCTCTTGGTGCCTTCCGAAGTGCAGGATCTTCATGACATTGAGCAGTGTGGACTACGCGAGGTTCATGGTCCATGACTGGGGAATTATCTTTGAATTCTTTCCCTTTGTTCTTGTCAGGTATTTATGTGGGGCGAGCATGCTATAGAACTTCATGTCACTGAGTTTGAAGACGCTAAAATTCAACGCTGCAATCTTATCTTGGTCTGCGTGAAATGTGTGTATCCCTTTCGGGAGGTACGCAGTGACTAAGGCATACTCAAATTATTTGGGCACACTATCTCAATTTATCATGCCGCTCAGAGGTGGTATATAGGTAGGTAATATACTCGGGATCAATTTAGCATTCGTGAGATCATCCTTGTGCTTGGTTCAATTTTCATCTACTAGTCGTGATGGTCCAAATTGATCAGTGGATGGAGAGTCCGACAGTCCTCTCATCGATGATGCTTGTACACTTGTAGACAATCCTCTCTCTAACATGACTCTTTCATTCATCAAGTCGAAGATTACTTCTGTCACTGATTCTTCAACGACGGTGAGCTCATCGGACATACGTGCTCGGGATTAAAAATTATCGGGGTCATGATTAACTCAGACACTGCACTAGAATAAACAGCAAGAGTGCAATGATGACTGTATACAATTCACTTCATCTATGGGCTCAAACTCTCAGTTAGCAAAAATTTTCTCCATGCATGGCGCAACGGGATAAGTAGGCAACTCGACAACAGTTCACTTGTAACAGGTATGAAGCCTCATTAACTCTTGTTATGTCCATTATGGTGCGGTCCAACGGTCTAGTGGTGAACCATAAATGATTTCTGACCCATTCGGAGTGGCAGTCGAACGGATATATTGTTCCCAACGGCTATATTGCTTCGCCATGGCGAAGTGCCATGTGTTGTTGTTCTGATATCTTAGCGAAGCTCCAATTCTGCAAATTTTCGTTCTGTGAAGTTCCCTCTGGAATCTTCTGTAACTTTTCAATCATATCCCTCTTCTTAATTAGCTTTCTAGCCTTCTTTCCAGTGAGCTTCGTCTCGGTATGTCTTTTTCCATTCTGATTCTTATCTTCTTTGGACATAGTCACTTCGCACTGTTGAAATTCTTTCCTAGGATTCAAGGGTAATACTCCGTCTTTATCTGTGAGAGGTATTTTTGTCTTCTGTGAGTCTTCTAATGTTCTTTCAGCTTCGACATCTGGGTTTCTAGTGTTACATAGCTTCGATTGGTTCTGTTGTTCTCCAATCAAGTGTGTGATCCTTCTAGTCATGAAATCTTTTAACTCTTGTTTATTCTGCTCCAAGACTTCTTCTTCTTTCTTTTGTCTGGCTTGATCTCTATCAATCCAAGGTTTCCCTAGTAACATGGTAAATGGGGCACTATCCTCAATAAATTTAATAATCTCAAAATCTTCTTATGTCAAAGTTCCATTGGCATTCATAGGTATCTGAGTGAGCTTTCCACATAGGTTTACTAGTTTTCCTCTGAATAACCCTATCCCTCCTAATGAAGGAATCATATCAGGCCTCCCTATAGCTTCCCAAGTTCTCTCTTTCATGATATTCACCTATGTTTCCTCATCCAAAACACAGTCAATGTCGAAGTCTCTTATTCTTGCTTCGATGCATTATTTTTCTTTAAAGATATCTGATAACCTAACATGTCGGTGGTCATTCAAGATTTATTTCATTTGTAGCAATACTTTCTCTGATTCTTTCTGGGGTTCTGCTATTTCTAGATCTTCCTTAGGGTTTTCCACGTTCAGATTCATTCTTTCAAGCCTAGCAATCATTCTAGGGCAATCCAATACTTCATGGTCCATAGCCTTGCAACAAAGACATCTAGGTCTTCTTCCAGGGAATTCCTTAGCAAGATGTCTCGGTTTTCTGCAACTGTAACAGAGGGTTAATCCTCTCTTTCTTTTAAATGATCCCCAGCTTCTCCTATACTGCGCGCTAGGATCATAGGAGCTAACCTGCAACAATTTCTTTCTAGGACCCTGCATCCATTTGTTAGTCCAAAAATTCTTTCTATGCATAGGTATAACATATCTTTCACTATTCTTATCAGATCTATTCATATCAAACCATTTTTCATCTAACAATGCCCTAGTTTTCAAGCTAGGACAGAATCTATCAAACATACCTAGATCCATACTTTAGAAACAAGAAATTTCACTTATCTCACTTTTACAGAGCACAAAGCTTTCAGATCTAAAAAAATTCTACTATTCTTACCTTTATCAAAGCACAAAGCTTACAGATCTTACCTCTTTTCCTCAGATCTGACCTCTTTTCTTCAGATCTGACCTCTTTTCTTGGCACAAATCTTTACATCTCAAGTAAAATGTTGTGCACTAGGGTAGCATATCTACGCACAGACAGATCTTTGCACAAAGCTTCTTCTTCCTTAGTTCCCATCAATCACAGTTTCAGGTCCCGCCAAAGGAACCATTTGTTGGCATAGGGTCTGACCCAGGGTTCGACGCTACAATAGCGCACCAACAAAAACCTAACTACCGGCCCTTTCGGCAACACCTGCAAAGCAGATGAAGTCTCACCCAAGGTAGAGGAAGGGGTGGTTGAAGGACTCAAGTGTCTGCAACCTTAGCTGGGACACAAATCTTTGATTATGATACTTAATAGAGCACTTAGCACCGTCAATTCCCCAATATGCAATCAATATCCACTTCGCCAACAAAATAGAGCTTCGCAGTATTCACACTGATCTAACGTATTCAATCACTTATCATAGGTAAAATAGATCAGATCTGGTAGATCAGGCACTGAGCATATTCATATATATTAGATCTAACATTATACACATCATTAGCACTAAGCATAAGTAGATCTATCTAATCATCTCAAAGAACTTAGCAAAAGAAGACATAACCACATTAAGACAAGAACAAAGAAAGACAACACAGTGTTTATGTGGTTCACCCCCACCCTGGGACTATGTCCACCAAATCTTCTTCTTTATTAGCATCTTCAATCGGTTACAAGCACAGATCCATCAAAACCCTTCTCTGCAAAGGGCAGAAGATCCGTGTGGCTCACTAGATCCTTCTTCCTTGCGTTACAGCACAAAGCCTTCCACCATCTGTTACAACCACTTGCACTTAGTTTTGCAAGTCTCTTACAGTCATGCACAAAGCACTTACAAGCCACTATTGCACTTATCATACATTCACATCACATAGATCTAGCACTTACCTCCTCTTAGATCTCCAAGACCTCCTCCTTACATTGCCTAGACATCTATTTATACATACAAAATAGGCCTAAGCATGGGTAAACCCATGGGCCGACATCCCAATCCCATTACATCATCCCAAAAACCCATTAAGGACCCAAAAGTAGGATGAGATCCCATGATCTCTGCTTCGTCTTGCGCTCCTTCTTCGACAGGCTTTTGAAGTCCAAAATAGGTCAATATGACCAAGAATCTCCCAAAACTTGGTCAAGGGCCAACAATGTGTGTCATTGTCTCTCCCATCATCTTCTCAATCTCGAGAGGAACAGATGGGTTTTCGGCTTCTTTACCCTTTTCAGCAGTGTTTGGCATTCCGTAATCGTGTGCCCTAGTTTCTATGTACGCATCACCTTTGATCATATAAACATTCTCAGATGAAGGATTACTAGAAGGCGGAGGGGGTCCCTAGCTACCCCCATCCACGCTCGAAGAGGCTTGAGTTAAATTTTTCCCATGAGGAAATGGGTTCGTTAACACAACAAGCTATTGTTGCACCAATAAATTTTGGGCCTCCGCAAGCCAAGGGCAAAAGTGAGTTAGGTGGTCTTTCGTGCAAAGGTTACATGGATACTTCGAATTTCTTTTCCATGTGTTGCCCCCACCAACATTGTTGGTGGGTTTCTTATCCCCCTTACCCTTCTTGTTTCTTTGTTTTTTCTTTCCGTCAAACTGCTAGTTAGCCTTCGGGTTCGTCGACTTCACACTATGTACATCCGACGTTTGAGTAGGGGGAGCAGCCGAACTAGTGGTTTGGTTGGTCATTGTCTATTGTATCAACAAGTGTTGAAATTGATTAGACAGCTGATCAGTGGGATTTTCTTATGTCGAACCAACTATACCATCGGCATGTGGTCCAGACTTTTGTCTGGCCTTGTCAAGAATGGATCGTGGTGCATCTAGCAAAACTTTGTAGAGTAAACCAAACTGAGAGTATATCAGTTCTAGTTGTTGAGCTCTCATTATCGCCTCTTCCTCGAAAAACACCCCCGACGTTGCAACCTCTTTGGATAACTTGGGTAATAAAGACTTAAGGAACCACTCCAGCAAGAAAGCCATTGGGACTGGTGCTTTTATCAAACTCTTCCAATGTCGCCATTCTCAAATGTGATCCAAGATATGATCAGCCTTTGTTTGCTCAAATTTGGACAGCAATTCGGTGTCGGCATCGTATCTCACAGGTAGTTGAAAATGGTTTAGGAAAACCATTTCCAACTCACCAAAAGTAGAGTATCTTAAGTGGTAGAGCTTGATGTACCATTTCATGGCACTCCCGATAAGAGTGCGTTGAAACAGACGCAACTAAACGGAGTCGTCTCGCAATAAGTTCGACGAGCACCATAGGCAAAAATTGGTCACATGATCGCTCGGATCTTCATTAAGCTTACCTTAGAACTTCGGAATGTCTGAGGGAAACTTTGTCGGCATAGGAGGCCAACGCGGGTTGTGAAATATTGGGTCGTTTAACAATCTTGACAATTCTAGAAAATGCAACGTTGCCAGAAATGGTAGCTTAGGCTATTAACTATGTATAGGGAAAAAGGAGCCTAGATTTTGACTAGCACCAGGTTGCCAGGAAAAGTTAGGTTGTTGACCAGGGTTTTTGTAAATACCATGGCCTTGGCCAGCGAATGGATATTGTGTTTTTTGGGAACTCATCGTTTGATTCCCATAGTTGGACGTTGAGGGATGGGTGGGGATTGCTCCCTGCGTAGTGTTCCAAATATTCTGGAAAGGGTTTCCCCCTGTCGATTTGACAAGCATAGGTACTGAGCCTTGCCCGAGGTTCCATTGGCCATGGAAGGGGTTGCCCCTGGTTGACATCCCTGATGAGGGACATGATCCTTGCCATAGATTCCAGAGTCCTTGTGAGGAGAAGACTCCTGTGTGTGCCCCCTGTGTAGGAATAGTAACCTGCACAGGATTTTGTGGTCCAAAACCAGGGTTTCCCCCGGCCAAGATGGCAACTAATAAGAAAGCGTTATTTCCAAACATGTCAAACAAAGAGAACGGCATTGAACCCACCTGTGTGGTGTAGGAAGAAGGTCCTTGACTACCTTCTCTGAACAAGTTGTAGTTCGTGTTCGTCCAGACAGGTTTTTGAGGAGCACCGCCAAGTGAGGGGGATGATGGAGGTATATGACCCCCGCCATAAGGGAAATCATTATAGGGGGATGAGGTGCCCCCCATGGACCCTTGTAGAGGAGCGTTTGAGCTTCCTACCCCTAGACCCATGGTCTGTAGGGTGGAGTAGAAGAGGGCGGAGTTCGTATAAAATTTGGGCATCCCGTATGAAAATGGAGGGCCCATCGCACTCTGTGTGAATGGAGCAGTGATCGTTGCCATAGACAGAATCAGACCATTTCCCGAGGTAGAGGCGGGTGAGACCATCGTGGTCCATACTGGTGAAGGTGTGTTAGGAGGTGAAATTCCCCATGTGGTGTCAGTCGTAGAGGGATTATGAGGACTCCAAGATGAAGTATCATCATTTGCTTCCATCGTCACTTGCAAGACTATTTGACGCTCGCGATGAGTTACCCTTGGGGGCCAACTTGTACCACGATGGGCACCAACAAGTCCGTGATTGGAGAATTGTTTGGCATGAGATATTCCTCTCCAAGGTTAGAAACAGTAGGCTCCTCCAGATTCAAGTGTTCTCCTCTCATGGATGGCTCGGGTATAGTTTCCTGCGGCCCGGTCTCCTCAAATGACCCTTTCTAGTCAAGTCTTTGTCATAACGGTGGCGGTGGTGGCTCCAATGCAACCAACGACAGGCCTAAAAGCCTTCATGATTGGTGGAGCTCTTGATATTCCAATTTGTGAGAAGATAAATGGCATAGTAAGGCTTTTACTAACGTTGAAAACCATCACACACTAGAAAAGTTCCTACAAGATAAAACAAGCAATCCACTAACTAGTTGGAAGAATAGTTACACTAGCCAACACTAGAGAAACTTACCGGTGCAAGTGCAACTCGAACACGGAAGCACCTCCAAGTATACTCTGCAAAGCGTGGCCCGATGTCTTCTCTAGTTACCATGGTATACCCCCGCAGTCACCTTTGTAAGTCCCTAAAACAAAGGCAACTAGGTTGCCAGCTCACGAACAGTCACCAGGCAGGTACAATCAAAGGTCAGGTGGACCACAATGAGTAGGGTGTCAAGCCCGAAACCTATCGAGGGTATCGAAAGAAAGTGTTTCAGAAGACGACTGAGGACCTCGAACGGATTCAAGATCCATGAAGCTCTGTGGCAAATGTTCCCCACTATGTTTGGTCTGGCTTTGGAGGGATTATCTCTGCTACCTTTCCGCATGCGACCTTGTGTTAGAGGGGGGTCGCGGATAACTTTCACGTTTACTGGACTTCTTACACTCCCTAGCACTGACTCCAATGTTTGTTTTTTAGGCCTTGAAGAGTTTCCTCTCCAACCTAAATCAAGGCTCTAGCCTAGACTAGTTGATGGACCCTACAAACATAAAGTCTAGTAAATTTTAATTTTAGCGTTAATTTTAAGTGGCTTGTTTTAAGTCAAGGAAGTGGTAATGAAACTAGTGGCGTGTTTTAAGAGACAAAAGAGAAAAGCATTAAATGAAACTGAAAGCAAAACTATTTTTTTTTGACAAATAAAGATTTGCAATTTTAACTCTTTAACCAACTTTTCGTAACTACTTTTTCTAAGATATTTTAAAGGAAAACAAAGAAACAAAATTTCGCTCGACTACGAGCTACTTAATGTTCTAAGCATTCAGTAAAGAACTTAAGAAAAGCACTATTTTTTCTTGACAAGCAATATAATCAAACCTAACTACTTAACCAAACTAAGAAATGAAATATTTTTTTTTATTTTAAAATGCTTCAAACAAGAAACTTGAAATATTTTTTTTTCTTTTTCTTTAAATCAAGCAAAAGGGAAAGAGTGAAGACAAGACAAGACCAAGAACTGAATTCTGTCCCACTACGAATCGCAGGGAGTCATTAACGATACCAAACAGGATGATCAGAAAAGACTCACAGACTCGTCTAAAACCCTTTCAAAGAAAACACAAGAAATCATTAAAAGATAAGCAAACTGATGTCAAACCCAGGCTAAAGACTGTAACAACAGAGACCAGAACTCAATCAACAAACCCCTGAGAAGTATGACTTCTATCAGGGAAGAGGTTGATTACCTCTTCTTGAAGAAAATATTTCTTGACACAGGCACGCTACTGACACTTAAGCAGCCTGTGTATGTACGTGAGGTGTCTAAAGGTAGGGTGTGTATGTACACGTGCAGACCCACTACAAGCAGGGAGTACTGGTATGGCAGACCAGAATCCCTTAAAGACTCAGAAACTTACAGAAAACTCAAAAAGGTAATCAAACCAATTAAAACACCCAAAAATATCCCCTAAAACCCTAGAGGTTTCCCCAGTATGGTCGCCAGTTCTACTATAGCAGGAAAACCCCCCTATAGTTCTACTATAGCGGGAAAACCCCCCTAGGGTTCAACATGTAGGCAGATCTAACCGTCTAAAAGTCTCCTACTCTTTAGACTACCTCGAATACACCCCACATTCATACAAGAATTACAAAGTAAAAAGATTTGGTAACTCTATATTTAACTCTGCGTCTGGTGTCAATCCTTTCGTGTTCGATCGCTCCTCTGACTGCAAGCCTCCTCCCAAGGCTGACCTACATTCACAAACATAAAAACAAGGAACTATGAACATGCATCTCATATATGAATTATGGGTCAGATGTCAGTATAAAACATAAATCAAACATAAAGATTGAACACATCATATTTCGGGACAGAAAAAGTATTCATTTTATTGATATCACAAATTTTACTTACAATGAGATCATCAACTGCTCCTCGAACTTGGTTCAGGATCCTCTTCACCAAGCTCCAACTGCACTTCCACATATCTTTCTCCTCTCACAATTCTTCTAAGGAAATGGAATAGGCTTCTGATTGAGGAAAAAGGACAAAAAGGGAAATTCTGATGGAAATCTCACAATGTTGCTACAAATTCTTAGGGCAAGGAGGGGATGTGAAATGGGCAGAGTTTCACTGTTCTTATGCTTGGATTAGGAATGAGACCCCAACACCTCCTTTTATATGAAAAAAGGATGGTTATTCGGTTGGGTGATGGGCTATAGGCAGTGGAACAGTTGGGAAACTACCCAATATCTCGTAATCTCAACGAATTCCTTGCAACTTTTTAATTTTTGAAACATTTGTGGGTATACACGGGCTGTAATGGTGCATCTAGCATATGTATGGGAGTTGTAGTGGTGCAGAAAGTGTGTGTACATGGGTAGTAGTGGTGCAGGGTGCGTACATCTTCAATAATAGGTTTTTTAAGAAGAGATCCTCAATGACGGCTTGGAAAAAATAGCAAGTAAGAGGGCATGATTCCAGGTGTGCATGTATGGTGAAATTTAGGGTTATAACACCCTTCCATACTCAATGGAATCCTGGGAAAGGTTTATTACCTATTCCAGGAGGATCGGCTGGGGTGATCCCCAACCAAGGCCCTTCGAACGTTGCACATGGAGCAATCCATGTGTAAGCTATGTCGTCTAACTTCGGAAGTCAGTCGATGATGCAACAACAAACACAATTTCCTTTTACTTGTCAAGGCCATGGTTTCTACCAAAACCCTGGCCAACAGTCCAAATTTTCCTGGAAACATGGTGCCAGTCAAAATCCAAGTCCCTCTTTTCATGTAAATACTTGGATACCAAAACTACCCTTTCTGGAAACCCTGCATTTGCCAGACTTTTCGATATTATTAAATGACCTGATATGTCATGATTTTCATTGTCCCCCCATGCCAACTAAGTTTCCTTCTGACATTCTAAAATTTGAGGGAAATCCTGGCAAAGATCTGGGTGATCACGTTACTACCTTTCACTCCGTTCAATTGCACCTTTTTCAACACACTATTATAGGGGGTGCAGCGAAGTGGTATATCGATCTCGATAGCTCAAAGTACTCTTACTTTAATGACCCAGCTATGGTTTTTCTAAACCATTTCCAGTTTCCAAAGAGATACGATGTCGGCATCGAGTTGTTGGCCAAATTTGAGCAGACTAAGGTTGTCCATATCTCAGATCATATACGAGAGTGGCAGTGAAGAAAGAGATTGATTAAGGTCAAGGTCCCTCCTGCGTTCTTGCTTGAGTGGTTCTTGATGTATTTGGTTCCTTGTTTGTCCAAAGACATAGAAATGTCCGGGGTGTTTTCTGAGGAAGAGGATATTATGAGATCCCAACAACTATAACTAATTTACTCTCAGTCTGGCATGCTTTATGAGATCTTACCTGATGCGCCACGGTCTATTCTCGATAAGTCCAAACAAAATTCTGGTCCCCATGCTAATGGTATAGTAGGCTCAACACAAAGAAAGTCCACAGGTCTGTTTTCGAATCAGTTACAGCAATTATCGATTCAACAAATTGTGGCCAGCTAGACTCCTAGTTCGACTACCCTCACTACCTAGATGTCAAATGTACACATTGTGCAATCGACAACTCACAAGGCCAACCAGCAGACCGAGGGAAAAAAAAAATAGAGAAACAAGAAGGGTAAAGGGGATAAGAAGGCTGCTAACAATGATGGCGAGGGAAAAAATGAGAAGAGGAAGGTGAAGTATCTGTGTAATATTTTCACGGATGACCACTTAACTTACATGTGTCCTTAGCTTGCATAATACCAAAATTTACTAGCACAGCAACAACTTGTTGTGTTGACTAACCCTTTTCCACAAGGGTAAAATATGGCTCAGGCTTCTACATCCACGAGCGTGAATTGGGGCAGTCATGGACCCCCCACACCTACTCCTAACAACCTGGTTGTAAAAATTTAAATGATGAACGTCGATGCTCATTTATCAACCAAGACTCATGACTAAAGAATGATGGAATATGTCAAGAAGGGAAAGGATGCCTCCAACCCATTGACTCCTCTTCAAATTGAGAAGACATTGGGAGAGACAATGACTCGCATCCCTAAAGGTGTGTTTAAGAAGTCTTCCCATAACCCAAATGTGAGGGTCGCTCAGAACTACTCTTTCATGGAGGATCTAGCACAGAAACCTTGTGCAATGTCTTCTCTGGAAGTTCTCTAGAGTTTACCCTCACAGAGAAAATCTTTGTTGTCTGCCTTGGGAGCGGTAGAAACTAGTATCTCAGGAATGATCATTTTCGATCCAACCGACCTTAACCCTCATCTTCCTCACCATGTCTCCTTTCAGATATTAGTGGAATACATCATGAAATCATTGACATGGAATATTTTCCATATGGTGGTTGATGAGGGTGCCTCAACTTGCGTAATTTCATTGGCATGTTGGAAGGAAATTGGCCAGCCTGATTTGTCTTTGTCGCCTACATTTCTTACGGATTTTGACGGTCGATCATTCAAACAACATGGTATAATTCCTTCCTTCCCCATGCAGTTAGGGGGTAAAAATCTGTGTGTCTAGGTTGAGGTAGTCAATGCGCCTCTCGACTACAATCTCCTGTTAGGATGGAGTTGGACTTACAGAATGCATGTGGTTATAGCCACTATTTTTTGGGTCTTATGCTTTTCGCATGAGGGCTGAATTATAACCATCGACCAGTTTTCCTTCTCTCATGCTGACCCTTCATTGGGGGCTTCCACAGTCTCGATGATTAATAACCTGCAACCTATCATTGTCAACTTAGTTGCCAGATTTTTTCTATTGTTGATGGGAAATTTTGAATATCCGTCGCCTTCCAATGATGTAAGGTTTATATCGGTTGTTCCCAACCATCCGAGGGCTGCAATTTTTCAAGTGTCCTCTTTTAAAACGAGCTAATTTCACAACCCGTGGGCTTTACCTTATCCATCGGCTTCGATGGAAGGGATAGGGCATCTTGGCATGGCCATGCCCTTATCCACGGTTGAGGTTTCATACAAAGTTGTCCAGCAAGCATCGGCCAACCCCGATACAGCTTCCCCACAAGAGATAGATCCAGTTATCAAGCCTATTTGGGCTTAGGACTCTCTTGCCACTCAAGACCCTTTAGACTTAGTCTTTCCCTATGACAAGGTAATTCTGGAGGCAATGACTGGTCCTAACAGACCTTGGGATGCTCTGCATCATAGATCTTATTTTCTTCTCGAGGTTAGGAGAATAGAGGCAGGAGAGTCTGTTTTGACCATGAATGGATATATACCTTGTCCTATTAACCCTTTGGCTATGCATGAAGTATACATCGAGGGAAACCCAGCAAGTATTATTGCAACAATTCCTATCGATATATCCAGAACCCCTTGCATCGTGGAGAATGTCTTCATCAGAGCGGATTGCTCCATCGAAGAGATTCAAATTTACATCAAGTTATTCAAGGAGTTTTGCGACATGTTTTCCTGGTCTTGTGAGGAGATGTCAGGCATTGACCCACGAATTTTCGAACAAGAAATTACGACTAATCCTGATGTCAAACCGGTCCAACAGAAGGTTTGTTTGTTCAATCCTTGAAAAGCAGTGGTGATTAAGGATGAATTAGAGAAACTGCTCAAAGATGGTTTCATATACCCTGTACAATCGATGTAATGGGTATCAAACACGGTTCCTGTCAACAAGAGATAGGGCACGACTCGCGTTTGTATGTATTTCCACAATTTGAACAAAGCTTGCCCAAAAGACAATTTTCCAACCTCATTTATTGATCAGATAGTCGATGAATGTGCGGGTTGTGAAGTATTTTATTTCATGGACAGTTTTTCAGGATATAATCAAATTCAAATCAAACCCAAGGACCAACATCAAACATCTTTTATTTTTCCTTGGGGTACCTTCGCGTATCGAAAAATGCCTTTTAGCATGAAAAATGTTGGAGCTACCTTTCAGCGGGTCATGTCATTCACTTTTCACGACCTCAAACATATAGTCGAGACATACTTGGATGATCTAGCATCATGTTCTCGCAAGAGATCTAATCATCCCACCCATTTACGACTGATCTTTGAGTGGTATTGCTACTATAGGATTCACTTGAATCCAAACAAGTGCAGTTTTTGCATGACATTGGGTCGTTTATTAGGTTTCATCATGTCAAAAAAATGGATCATGGTCGATTCTCTTAAGTTTGAGGCGATAGTTCAATTTCCTCCCTTGTGCACAATACCCCAGCTTCAGATCTTACATAGGAAAGTAAATTTTCTTCGGCGTTTTGTCGATAATTATGCCAAGATCACTAAAGGGTTCATGTGTCTTCTAAAAAAATGGGTCCCATTCTGTTGGGCTAAAGTAGCTCAACACTCTTTTGAAGCATTGAAATGTGCCCTGACATCTGCCCCACTGCTCCGGCCTCTTGATTATAACAGAGATTTCTTGTTGTCTTTGGTTACTGTGGAGTCGACCATCGGCATGGTATTGGTCCAAGAGGATGACACACTCAAAGAGAATGTTATATATTATCTTAGCCAAGGCCTAGTTGGACCGGAACTCAACTAATCTCATGTTGAGAACCTTTCTTTGGCAGTTGTCCACATTGTCCAACGGTTCCATCACTATATATTACTTCACAAGACCACCGTCATTGTTGTCGTCAACCCTTTCCAATATGTGTTAACACAACGGTTCATTGGAAAAAATTTCAATAGATGGATAGTTATCCTACAAGAGTTTGACTTGGATTTTGTCTCTGCAAAATCTAAAAAGTCGTTGGTCTTCGTTGAACTAATTTCGGAACTACCGGTCGAGTCTGGTGATACTATGCCCGAAGAGTTACCTATCAATGGATATCTTTTTATAATTACATATTTGGACCCCTGGTATGGAGATATACTTTTGTATCTTAATACTTTGAAGTGTCCTGCTTTTGCTTCTCACGATGAGCGTCGATGAATTCGACACTAAGCATGAAACTATCTCGTTCTCGATGACACTTTGTATCGTCGGGACGTAGATTTCATTCTTTGATGATGTCTTACCCATGAAGAAGAAGAGCTCGTTTTAACAACTATAACACCGGAGCATATGGAAGTCACCTGCCTAGGTTGGCAACAGCCCAAAAGATTCTACATGCAGGATACTTATGTCCCTTGTTAATCAAGGATTGTGTTGAGGCAATCAAGAAGTGTCACTCATTCCATATCTTCAATCAGAAGATGTGGGTACACCCTGCTCCTATGTTTCTAGTCATTTTTGTCGGTCCTTTCACCAAGTGGGGGATTGATTTCACTACATGTCACCCGGCTTCTTCCAGGGGGAATAGTTACATCATCATAGCCATAGACTACTTCACTAAGTCAGTCGAAGCTATGTTGATGTTTAACAATGATGGAAAAACCACTTCCCTTTTCATTTTCAATTAGATAGTAGCAAGATTCAGTGTCCCAAAGGAGATTGTCACTGACCATGGCAGTCACTTCGAGAATAAAATGATGATATAATTAACATAAAAGCTTGGGTTAAATAGGAACATTCTTCACCTATTATCCACAAGTGAATGGTCATGTTGAAGTTGTGAATAAGTCTCTCAAGACTATTCTTCAGCGAATGATCAAATCGATCAAGTCAAATTGACATTTGATGTTATATTTGATGTTATGGGCCTACCAAACTTCTGTAAATACTGCCATTGGTTTTTCACATTTTCAACTCATTTACGGAATGGAAGCAGTCTTACCCATCGAGTTTCAGATCCCTTCTTTAAAGTTGGCAGTGGAACTATTGCCCAACACTACGCCACTTGAGGAACACCTTCTATATCTCGAGCAACTCGATGAGAAGTGTCGTGATCTAGCCTTGGCTAACTAGGCTCATAAGAAATGAGTCAAGTTTCAATATGATTGGTCTATTCGCCCTCATATTTTCTTCGAAGGTGATCTTGTCCTTATTTATGACCAAGACAAAGATCCCCTGGGGGCAGGCAAGTTCAAACCCATGTGGTTCATACCTTTTATTGTGAAAGAGGTCTTATAGAATGGTGCTTACCGTCTGGTTGATTTTGAGGGAAATGTCTTAGCGGAGCCTAGAAATGGGCTCTACCTTAAGAAGTACTACTCTTAGGTCAGTCACCTGGGTGGATTCTTGTATATATGTATAGCCTTTTATACATTTTTGTCTTTTTTTCATTTTGTGGGCGTGTATTTATTTATGTCTTCTTTTTCACTATGGCAGATGTCAAGTGAATCAGAGGTTTACTTTGGGTTCGCGGAAGGTGCTAGCTAACACACTCGGAGGCTTGCTTCCGCAGCTTGGGTGATTTTCACACATGGAGGCCAGTTGCTATCTTCCAGAGGTATTTTTCTATGCAATGCAACCAATAATGGTGTTGAGTACAGTGCAGTGATATAATCTCTATGTGATGCTTTTTCACATGGAATTTATCGCCTCTGAGTTTACTTAGATGCTCAACTAGTTGTGTCCCAGTTAAATGGGGTTTACCGTGTTTATGATCCCACTCCTCACCGACAATTCCTTAGGGTACATCTCTTAGAATGATCTTTTGATTAGATTACTTATATTCATGTTCCTAGGAGATTTAATCATTTAACTGATACTCTAGTTAATCAAGTTTTAGATTGGCATGTTGCTCACATGTAAAATAAAAGCACACACATACACATGTAAATACATTTGTAAAAAAATGTTATCCATGAAACAAGAAAGATGTGTGTGTGTGTGTGTTGCGTGTGTGTGTCCAAAATGGTGTCATGAGTACAAAAGTGGGCATGAAAGCCTCATAAGTTATCGGTATACATCATTGGGCTTAAGCCCTCAAAATACATAGTACAAAAAGTGCCCTCAGCATGTAAATAGTCTGACGCTATCTAATTTCTAGGTCTATTGACCCTACTGTAGTGGACAACGGTGTTTGCAAGATGCCAGAATAAGTGGACGCGGGTCCGAGGCACCCCTACTACATGTGGGTTCATCGTTGGGGGGATATCCTCGATCTTAGCCATAGGAACTGTACGAGTGAGAACAGTGAGGTTCCTCTCCACTCATCGTAGGACTCTATCAGCCTCTTCGGTTGAGGGTCCTCCCGCAGCTGTCGGTCCTCCTATTGTTGTTGGTCCTAACTTTGGTCGAGGACGACACCTAGTCCTAGCAAAGTTTGCCAGTCGAACAGGTCCCACATATGTACATAACAGATTCGTAAGTTAGTACTCTGACGCACACATAAAAAGGATATATATGAAAATTAAAAATTTAATAACTTCAAAAAATATATGTTGCCTATCTTGCCACACTCCTCGCTAGGGGGCACAGGCATGTATGGATATCTAAGGAAGCTTATCCCTGTATAGGGATAGTCCTCTATCACTGGGATCTTACGTGACCATCAGTCGAATAATTTATCGTCGAAGGCCTCTTGGGTCCTTCCTCCACCTTGTGTAGGCAGTAATATTGCCCACCTGCACATTGTTGGGAAGGAGGAAATATGCCCCCATATTGCCTCTCTAAGACTAAGACTGGGCACCCTCTCAAAGAATAAGGAACACAAAATGGTACCAAACCCAAAGTTCTTGTTCATACACCTACTACACTCTGTGAGTTGTCTCTTCATGCATACTAGCATGGTAGTACTCTAGTAAAAAATAGTCACCTCTAAACATTGAACTGCACAATGCATATGTGCACGGGAGGCTTGATGGACTGCTACAGATCTAGTAATCCGCCCGATCATGAGTAAAATCACTCGCAAGGAGAGGTTGGTAATCTTGTGAATTGGCACCTAAGAACCTACTTTCTTGGTACCAGCCTCACAGTAAATCGCGATGTAGTCTTCAATTTTGTATGGCCCTAGAGGAAAAGTACTCAGGTTAACCGGTTTCCCTCTTCTATATAGGTCAGTAAAGAAGTAAATTTCCTCCATGGTTGGGGTCAATGATTGACCCTCTATAATGAATGCCTTTGCATCTAGATTCCAATACTCTACCAAGGCATTGAGCAACCTCGGTTGTTCCCTCATGAATGAAAACAGAAATAATTTACATAGGCCACACTATTTTAGTGTAGAAACCACCCCAGGGTCCTCCTCGACCAATACATCCATCTCCTCATGTGCCCTCTCTCTCCAGCGCACATGGATCTTGTCACATACAAAGATGGAGAGGGCTTAGTTTCTTGTATTTTATTTTTTTCAAATCAAAAGGAGGTGTACGCGGGTTGTAGTTGACATAGTCATGTATGTACTCTGATTGTTTATTTATATGCCCGAGTACATATGCTGACTAACTTTGGACAGCTCGCGTACACACAAACGCGACCTTTTTTCAAAGGTACGCCCCTCCCAAACTAAAAATCAAATACAATTAACGGAATTAAAATTAAAGAGGGAAGATTTTATACTTATTTGGTCCAAGTAAGAGAGTTTTTCGTCGACCGTAGCTCCCAGAATTCTCTTTTTTGACGAAGGGGTTTTTTTACTTTTTGTTAATTTCCAAGTTGCAGTGGTAAAAATGAGTTGTCCACCTCTATTTATAGAATTTTTTTGCCCTTTCTGCCCTAATGTGTTCCCCTTTTTCACTTTTCCTGGCTTGGAGGCTTCTTGATTTCTATTTTGAGTTATCTTTCGGTCATCCTAATGAGCTAGTCCTTACGGTTTGGTAATTTTTTGAGATCGGTTACATTTACGTCATCCCTTGGTAAAAGTCATTTTTTCCAACTGTTGCATATAAGTTAGGTTTTCACTCCCATCTTTCTGCATCTCATTGTCTTTTCCACTTTGCCATAGGATCGACCCCACCGAAGTGCGACACGGAACCTTCTTTACTGCTTTAGAAGTGTCGTAATTAGGTGGTAGAGCCTACCTCTACATGGATTCCCTAGGTATATCCTTTGTTGCATTTTGGCGTCCATGTTGTCAGTTTTGACTATAGTCTTGGGAGTCCTTATTAGTCTCATCATGACTACATATTGAAGCCTCATTCTTCTTGCTAATCATCATTATTGGCCTTACCCTCGGGACTCCCTAATGATCATGCTTTGTTGTCTTTCAAGCTCACTTTAAATTTTGAAAGAAACATCCAACAAGACAATTTTTATTATTTTCGATCTCGTCTAGAATACTTGAGAAAAGTATCCCCCCTAGAGTCTTCTTTAAGCCCTTTTCAGACTCTCTAAAATTGAAAATATTGTCGAGCGATCTTGTTGCCCTTCACATTCACCAAACTCAAATTTGAAGGCACATCTGTCCGACGGTAGTTTACCCCTTTTTCGGTCCAGATGGATAATTTTACGAATAAAGGTATGCTCTAGTAACTTCAGTTCGCTAACAGAGTATTCTCAAATGTAATTTTAACCCTTTTTTGAGCCTGAGGGACTAAATTTTCTAAAATGAAACATTCTCCCTGGTTTTAGTATATCTCTTTTTCGGGCCTTGGAGATTACTTACGAAAAAGGAAACCCCCCCCCCCCCCCGGAGTCCATAGTTAATCTCTTTTCAAACTCCCTAAATATGAAAAGATTGTCGAGTGACCTTGTTCCTTCACACTCGTTGAATTGGTCCAGAAGAATATCTACTTGGCATGATTTTAACCCTTTTTCCAGCCAGTAGATTATTGTGGAAAAAGGTACACCTCGGGATATTCATCTCGCTAGGAGAGTTCTCCTTAGTTATATTTTATACCTTTTCGGGCTAAGGAGACTAAACCTAGAAAAAGGTTGTGAGTCCATAGTTAATATCTTTTCAGAATCCTTAAAATTGAAAACATAGCCAAGTGATCTTGTCTTTTTCACACTCGTTAAAATGGTTTTGAAAAGACATCCTTTTAGTGCAAGTTTACCCCTTTTTCGAGCCGATTGGACTAATTGTGAAAAAGGTACTCCCTGGAGTATTCTTCTTGTGTTTTTTCAAACTCTCTAAACGTGAAAAAACCATCGATCTTACCTTCTCTGGGCTCATAAAAACTTATATGGAAGGGGTCTTGTTGTGTCGTGCTTAATCGCATTGTGGGTCTCATCTTTGTGTATTTGGCCTAATGTTGGCACCATGTTTCTATCAACTGAACCTTTAAAGAATTCCTTATGTGCAAGTCTTGCAACACTTTTTTGACTCTGCGATCTGACACCTTGACCCATGGAGGAATTTTCCCTGAGTGTCCTTATCCTACACATGTTTCATTGCCTTGAGCATCAATATGATCCATGCACTTGGAACCAGTTTTCTTGCTCGCGACACTCGTTCCTCCTTTGTAACGTATCTATCTTTATTCCTTTTCAATCTCATTAAAAAAATTTGAAAAAGACAAAAAAAAAAAAAAAATCCAAAAAGAGGGGACGGGAAATATACATTATTTTTTCAGCAGCAAGATAGTCTCCCTTGGACAAAGCACAACCTTACATTTGTTCACCAAGAATTGGGATCTAGTATGACCTTAGGAAGTTGTTCTCTCTACATAGACCTGTGTCCTCCTCCGTTTGGTTACTCTTCCAAACATATGGAGAGTTTGTGGTGCCTCCTACATCACAGAATTATGTCAATGTTACGTTGCCTGAGTCTGATCATCTCTCTTGATTTTTTCCAAGGGAAGATTTATCCAACCTGATTCGGCCATTCCGCAGTTTGTCTCTGTTGGCAAATATTGAACAAACAACGAATGCGTGTTGATGATTGTTGTCTTTGATGGCAACAACAGAAATGGCATGATATGCAGAATTTGGGGATTTGGACGTAAAAGC
>JZKD02S1672770.1:1454413-1489388 GCA_000966675.3 Picea glauca
ACCCCCCTTGGCTTCCCTAGGAGTAAGCCTAGAAGGAAGAGGTTCCAGTCAAGGTGACAGTGTGGACTGAGAACCTAGGCATTGTGCCTCCAAGGACACACTAAGTGAGTTGGACATTGCTCACGTTTGCAAGTGTGTATTAGGACGGAAACAGGCTCAAAAGCACAAGCGGTAAATACACAATGCAGTTATAACTGAACACAAAAGTATGGGAACCCTGTAGGTAAATATCCATAAAAATATTGAGAAGAATATGAGGCTTCAATGCAATTTCATGGTGGTACTAAACGAGACTCTTGATCTTAAGAAAATACTTCAACATGGGCACTAAAAGGAAAATCAAGGTGTTATCTAGGATGCCCATGAATGTAGGCTCTACCATGAAAGAAGCGTCACTTAAAATCAGTGGGAAAAGGATTGTGTCACCAATAACTGGGGTCAGCCCTAAGGAGGATGTATAATAGTCATTGATCGTGCATAATGCAAGGTTCAAATATCCTACCCTATATTCTAGTGATTAAAAAATTGCCTTTAAGAGTTAACTAAACGGATTGGAAGGAATAATAAACACCATTGTTTATCATCTTCCCTTAAAACAATAGACTCAAACAATTATCTACACTCAAAAATTGGTTCATTAGGTGTCCAAAAAACTTAAATATGGTAAAAAAACATATAAAAGTGGATACAAATTACATTAAAATAGTGAAAATTACCCAATTACCATATTATTTTGGTTTTTTACCAAAATATTGAAAGTGGTGTGAAAAAACCCTTCGATATTCAATTGGAGATTGTGGGAGCTATAAAGATCAGAATTGAACGTTGTCTTAATCAAGTTAAAAATATCTTCCTCCTCTTCAATTTCATCCAATTGTTTTCCCATTTATCAATTTTTCAAGTAGGAGTTTTAGTTTTTAAAGGGGGTGGACGTGTATGCGCCTCCCTTTGGCATGGGGTCATACAAGTGGCCCTATACATGCATTTCCTTCATGAAAATCACGTATGTATGTGATTTTCGTAAAGGAAAAACATGTACATGTGCATAAAAATGCAAAAATAAGATATCAACCCCTCATTTCCTCTTGAAAATTTTAGGATGGTAATAGAGTGGAGGGAGAGAGAACACGAGGATATAGACATCCAATTCGTTGACAACTCAGTGGCCTTGAAGGCCCTTCGTCAATGTGGTCTTAGAATTTTATTTGAGTCAAGCAATATGCAAGCTCAAAAAAGGCTATCATAACTTCTTATCATCTATTGGGAGCTGTATGCATATGCATTCATGATCGATGGACAATATTTAAAAACAATGGTTGAATATATCTAGTTTATTGCAAGGCTCTCACAGTGAGGTGATGTTGTCAAACTTTGTACTTGAGGAGGAGGGGGCATGAATATTGAGGAGTACATTTCCCTTTATTTCACCCCAGGGACACATTAGGTTTGGATTCAAATCCCAATCCTAAGCATAGAGAGCTTGAGCCCAAATATCATCTTACTAACCATCACTAGGATCGCAGGATCCACAACATTACACCATGCATCCAAGCCACATATGTTTTACGCTATAGAGTGTTTGTGACATACCATCTATGATTGGAGCACATCATTATTACACAACATGAAAACAAAACTCACTGAATGTAAGCAAGGTAAAATAAAAAACTTTGGTTATGATAGTATCATGTGTACCTTCTTCTTTGAGAGGGTAGTTTTTATTAGTCTGAGAGTTTTCATGGGGCCACAAAATTCCATGGACCATATATGATCATATGGGATAAACTTATGCACCGACTAGGAGGTAGGTACCTAACCAATGCATATGATGAGGACTTTTTTGATTGGTGGAAAAATTAGATCATATGCATTGATGACTATCCCTATGAAGGGATAAGCTTCATGAGGGATCCCTACATGCTCGTTCCTCCTGGCGCTGCACTTGGAGATATAGGTAAACAATATTTTAAATTTTTTATTTATTTTTATTTATTTTATTAATAAATTTCTCAAGAAGCAAACCAAAAAGTAAATAATTTTTTGTGCAGGTAACAAATCTAAAAAAATGACACGAATGTGCAGACATTGGACCAAAGAGGCATCAGGGATACCCTTTCCACCATCGTAGAGAATATGACACTAAGCAGGCAAGTGGAGAGGCTGAAATAGTCAAGAGTGTTCTCCAAAACATCCATAGGAATCTGGACCTTTTGACACACTAGGTACCCATGCTGCAGATAGAGGACCTATTGGATCACATGTAACAACACATTGTTGGAGAAACATGGGCTTGGGTGCGGTTATTCTGGTGCTAAGACAATGTCATAGTTTGCTACAAAGAAATGCATGCAAGGGTGGGGCCCTCAAAATATGTTTTATATTATATTTTATCAGTATACATATAGTTATTCAAGGCTAGGAAATTAGTTTTTTAACTTGGACCCACATTTATAAATATTTTTGCCTCAGTATGCTTATGTGTAAATGTGAAATTTCAAATATATATTTATGTGTGTGTGTCTGTAATTTGTATTTATGAGACAAATTCCAGTCTAAAATGCTATTAGTATATGCACCAGATACTAAATTTGCACTCTGTTGAGGGGTCAAATTTCCCTTTAACTCAACAGTAGGAATCACACCCGGAGAAGAGGCCCAATTAGACTCTTCCCTATTTTGGGTAACATGATTCTTTGGACTGATGGTCCGACAAGTTTCGATGGGATTTACTATGTAATCAAATGGGTCTTTATATACTTTTTTTTGTTTCTTTATAAGTTAGTTTATTAAGAGTTCGATGAATGAATTCTTAAGAAGGTTGGGATTAGGCTAACCTCTTATCAACAACATGTATATGACATCACTTTTAAACCAATATCAAAACATTAATATTTCCTTATTGATCAATCGATAAATATCATATAAGAAAAGGAAGGTATTCATATAAATGACACATAACCAGGAATGATTCAAGTTACTGTATAACACAATTTTATAACACCATCACATTCATGCCAATATACATTTAGTGTCTACAACATGTCAAGATAACTCAAAAACACAATTATTGTCTTACTAAACCGCTTGTCGTAGTCAATCAACAAAGCAGAACAATCCAAAAATTGAGTTACTCCACAAGCTTTGGCAAAAATCGTCTTCGGCTCTACATGAGCTTCAAAATTAAACTTCAAAATAGTTCTTTGTCTAATCCTCCACTATTACAAAACGGTCAACCTTTCAAAATGAGGTTGACCTCTTTATTTATATAAAAACATTCATGCAAAAACTTGTCAGTAACGCTTGTTAAATAAGACATAACAAAAATAAAGTGGATCATATCCACATGGAAACTATCAGTGAGATTTTGTTAACTCATAGTGTCTTTGATATTGGTTCCATTAGAAGACATGACACACACTTGTGATGAAGGGTGTAGGATGGGTGGCGCTCCATGATATTCCCCCAGCAATGATGGGTCCTTAAAAATGTTGGGACCCATGTCGATGAACGAATAAGCGTCTGAGCTAGTGCGGACAAGAGGGAGAATGTTATCAATGTTGGTGGAATGGTTAGCCTCGTAATGTGTAAGTTGGTTGATGGTGATGATTTTCCCGTTGTGGGGGAACATCATCATTCGAAACATAGAAGAGGTTATCGCCTTCATAGCATACATGTAGCTACGTCCAAAAAAGATATTGTAATCAAGCGGGGCGTCGATAACTTCAATGTCGATGAGAATGGTTTTTCCCCCAACTTCAACGGGGACATTTTGCATGATCCCATTTGGCCCAATATGCCTACCAAAATACCTTCAAATATTCCAAAGTTTGAAGGAAAACTAGGGGATGATCCCGCTAACCATGTTATGACCTTCCACTTATGGTGCTATTCAAACAACATCATGGATGATTCCATCCGCTTAAGGTTGTTTCAACGAACTCTCATGGCTTCCTTAGCCAAATGGTATGTGGACAAAAAATCAGGGTCCCGTGCAACCTTTGAATCATTGGCCAAGGCCTTTTTGTCCTTTTTCCAACTACCAGTTCGTCATGATATTGGCTTAGAACTTCTCTTGGAGTTCAAAAAAACTATTGCTATCCATATAGACGATCACATACATGAATTGCGTCGATGTCGTAGTTTGTATAAAGTGGAAACCACCAAAGAACAACGTCTTGATTGGTTTCTCAAATCACTTTTCTATGTTATTACCAAGGATGTAGCATCCACTTTTCCTCAAATGGAAGAGGAGGCAATCAACAAGTCCCAACAATTTGACCTCATCTATGCTCAGTCAGGTTACTTATACATAGTGTTTTCTGATGCACCTAGACCCATACCATTTTCCCAGGACAAGCTTGGGATGTCCCATGTTGTGGATGGGTTGATTGGTTCCATGACGAACCACAACCCTTACAACCAATCGTCACCTATTTATGGTGCACCTCAGTATCTGCAACCCTATGGAGGGCCATTTTATTACCCTCCCCCCACTTACCAACATCCATTTCTTGTTTTTCCCCCTCAATCGTTGGGGGGACCCCCACAGGTACTCCAAATACATTTGGTCCCTCAATCAAGTGTGGGTCCACCCCCAACCCCTACATGCGACCATAAAAGTTGTGGAGTTACTTCAACTTCCTATACACCATATGGCTCGACCCCCCAAAACAATATGTACTTTCCATTTCCTGGTCCTCCACAACCAGTTTCTCCTCCACAAGGACACCCACGTGCCAGCGTTAATTTTGTTCAGCTTTCTCCCATTCAACAGCTTCAAGATTTTGAACAGTTGAATACGGAAAATCCATCCCATTAGCTGAATAATGATAAGAATAAAGGAAAAAACCCAAACAATAATAACCCAGGACCAGGATGAAATAACCCCCAACAAAACCATCCCAGTAGGGCCAACCAAAATCAAGGAAACTAGAACCCCCAAGGGGACAATAACAACAAATGACCAAGGAATAAAAACAACAATCTCAGGAAGAACTTCCCTTGTGCTCTTTGCGGCGAGTATGGACATTATACTCACCATTTCCCCCAAATTTTTGACTACAAACAGATGAAAGAATCCATGAACGAGCAACGTCCTCCAGCATCGCCTACCCCTCAGTAGGCCCCACAACATTACTTGCAACAGCCACCTCCGGCCATTTTTCAAAACCCTATTCCACACCAAGGCGTGATGAATACCCAACAGGAAGTACACCCTGCTCCACACCAGATGGGGTAGTATCAAAACCCAAGTCCCAGTCAACCTGGAAATCCAGTCGATCGCAACATCCTCCTTACCAGCGAAGAAGAGATTCTTTTGAAAACTAGTGGTCGTCAATATGGTGTTCCCTCTGAATCTACCCCAACCACCTCAAAAACGGCTCCATCTACAACCAGATAACCATTGATGATTACATGCCCTGACACTGAACCAAACCCATGTATACCCCATATGTCGTTACGACGGAATGTCCATAACCCTCATGCTAGGGCAGCCCATAACTATAGTTTGGTCGAATATTTAACCCAGTCTCTTGCAGCCATGTCTGTATTGGAGGTCCTCCAAACCTCTCCAAATCAATGGAAAACCTTGCTTTCTACCTTGGGGGCAGTCAACCCAACTGATACTAGACTCGTCACCTTTGATCTAGATAGCGGAGAACCATACCTCCCCGCCCTGGTAGCTTTTTAGATACCATTTAAGATCTGGAACATCACAGTACCTCGATGTATCATCGATGAAGGTGCATCCACATGAATCATGTCCAAAGTAGTATGGAAAAAACTTGGCTCACCCGAGCTAGTACCATCTTCCATCACCCTATGAGCTTATGATGGTCAACCATCATCCCCTGAAGGGATCTTCCAAAATGTCTCCACTGAACTTGGAGGCAAAACCATTCTCATTGACATTGAAGTTATCAATGCCCCACTTGATTACAATATATTGTTTGGATGTAGCTACATGTATGCCATGAAGGCGGTAGCCTCTTCTGTGTTTCGAATGATGATGTTACCCCACAACGGGAAAATTGTCACCATCGACCAAATTACACATTACGAGGCTAACCATTCTGCCAAAATTGATAACATTCTCCCTCTTGTTCGCACTAGCTCAAACACTTATTCGGTCATCGACATGGGTCCCAGCATTTTCAAGGACCCATCATTGTTGGGGGCATATCATGGAGTGCCACCCCTCCTACACCCTACAACACAAGTGTGTGTCGTTTCTTCTAATGGAACTAATATCAGAGACACTACCCCTCCCTCAGAGGCCCCTTCCCACATCAAAGTTCCACCAGTTGAATAACTATTACCTCAGGAATCCCCTGAGAACCTCATTGCACCACTTATCCTTGATATCCCCCCCCCTCTAGGGGAAAATCCTAGTTTGGGAGACAATTCCCCAAGCCATTACCCAAATTCCCTTCTTCTAACCCCCACCTAGAGTCCAAGCATTCAAGGTAGCTAAAACCCTTACCTTTCCTAACATGGTGCTTTCCATCCATGTATGGTATCTTCATCCACCTGCGATGGTTCCTCAACCATCTCTCCCTCCTTAGACAGAGGGAATCCCCATGCAGATCCCAATACAGTCTCCTTCCATACCACCCTCACCCCCAACAGTTGACACCTCTGCCACTGCTAGGGGGAGACAAAAGAAGAAAGAGCCCACAGCTCCACTTCCTCACCTAGTTCAACCTCCTTGCGTACTATGTGAAAGAGAAGGACACCCCACTAATAGATGTCCTACTCTTTCCAAGTTAAACAATCTGATTCAGCTCTCGCGAGCATCCACATTGCTCGCCACTCCACTAAGTACATCCACTACTATGGAAGAGTCCTCAACCACACGCAATAAGGGTTTGTGAACCAAATTCGGTTGTGCCATCTGTTTAGAATATGGCCACTACACTCATCATTGCCCGACTCTACGTCAATTTTGCCAAACTAGCTGTAGTACGCCAAATATCTCAACCAGAGCCTTCTCATCCACCCCCTACTGGGGTTCACCTCACTGATATTTGATATATTTCATCGTCAGTCCCCGAGAAAACGAGGTACCCTCCATAGTATCGGGACATTCACTTTATGTCCAGCGTTTCCTCGCACCCTATACACGATATCCCATATGAGTCCTCACTACTGGAGGACAATAATGCTTACCCACTAATAGTCCCCTCTGTCACCTACGAAGATCCCCTGTATTCTCACATTTTTCACTGCGACGAAGATATCCTGGAGGTACTCACTACCCCTGATTTCCCATGTAATGCGCTCCATCATCGAGCACTTTTTCTTTCACAGGAAGCCTTTCAACCCCCTATCCAAGCCTCCATGTGCGCAATCGAAACCTAGTATTTTGTTCCTTCAGGGCATATAGACTGGTTCATAACCCTATCCAAGCCCCAAATGCTTTTGAAGAAGGCAACATGGCCAAAATTTCCCCCACCGTCAAAATTGACATTTCCATTAAACCGGGAATCATAGAAGAAATCACCATTGGTGTTGCATACTCCCCTCAAGAACTCATTGCTTACAAAGCTCTCTTTCAAGAATATCGGGATATTTTTTCCTGGTCATATACAAAGATGCCTGGCCTCGATCTGTCTATAGTCGAACATCGCATCGACACTTGGCCAGATGTCGCCCCAGTTAGTCAAAAGTAGTGACCCCTTCACCCATCCAAAGTTGTGGCTATTAAAGACGAAATTGACAAGTTACACGTTGTTGGCTTCATTTACCCCATTGTGTACACTTCATGGGTCTCCAACCCCGTCTATGTTAACAAAAAATAGGGCACTATTTGTGTTTGCACAAACTTTCGCGATCTCAACCACGCTTTTCCCAAAGACAACTTCCCAACCCATTTCATCGACTAGATTATCGATGGTTGTGTTGGCCATGAGGCATTGTCCTTTATGGATGGGTTCTCTGGCTACAATCAGATCCAAATCCATCCAGCAGATCAGTATAAAACTGCTTTTACTACCCCTTGGGGTAATTTTTCTTATCACATCATGCCTTTTGGACTCAAGAATGCACGTGCTACATTTCAATGGGCCATGACCTATGTTTTCCATGATCTTGCTTGCATCATCCTCATTTATTTGGATGACCTCATTGCTCGATCCAAAAAATGAACTCAGCATTTATACGAATTACGCATCGTTTTCCAACAATGTCGCTAGTATAATATCCGCTTGAACCCCCTCAAGTGTTTATTTTGCATCACGGCTAGACGCCTCCTTGGGTTCATTATTTCCCAACACTTCATCGTAGTGGACCCCCTCAAGGTCCAAGTTATCACAGAAATTCCACCATCTAGGAATTTTTTCCAACTACAGAGCCTACAAGGCAAAGCTAACTTTCTATGTCGCTTTGTCCCAGACTATGCAACTTGCGTGCATAGTTTTCTCCACCTACCGCAACATGACATCCCATTCTGATGGGATGAACATGATCAAAAAATGTTTGATGATTTGAAATATTCCCTATCCAATGCCCCTTTGATTACACATCCAGACTATGATCGTGATTACATCCTCTACTTGTCATCCTTAGCCATCTCAGTAGCAGGAGTCTTCGTCCAATTAGGGGATGATGGGCATGCATGTAATTTACTACATCAGTAAAAATCTTTTAGGACCAACCCTGAAGTACAATCATGATGAGAAACTCACCCTAGCAATTGTCCTCGCAGTCCAAAAGTTGTTGCATTATATCCTGCTTCGAACTACCAAGGTCGTAGCAGATTCCAACCCCGTGCAGTACTTGCTTAGTTGACGACAAATTAATGGAAAATTTTCCCGATGGATCGTTATCCTCCAGGAATACGACCTAGAGTTATCAACTCCCAAAAGGAAGAAAGTGCTTGTCCTCGCCGAACTCATTATGGATTTTCCCTCGGACGCCACAACTTCTCCCATCAATACAGATTTTCCCAATGAACACCTCTTCTTCATCCCCTCTGATGACCCCTGGTATGGAGACCTCCTCATCTACCTAAGGAAACAAAATTTTGGGTCTCATCTCTCTCAAGATGATCATCGACACATTCACCACCAAGCCCCTCGATATCTCCTCATCAAAGACATTCTCTATCGATGTGACGTCGACACCATCCTTCATCGATGTTTTACCATTGACAAAGATGACAGAGTCTTGAACAATTGCCATAGCAGCGCATGCGGTGGTCACCTCTCAGGTATGTCCACCGCCCAAAAAATCATTCGTGCAGAGTACTTCCGGCCCACATTGTTTCATGATTGCATCCACGCTATCAAGCGATGCAAAAAATTCCAGCTCTATGCAAACAAATCACGAGCACCACCAGCTATTCTACATCCAGTCATCACTGTCATCCCCTTCTGCAAATGGGGCATAGACTTCATGACTTTCCATCCTCCATCCAATAATGGAAACAAGTACATTGTCATGGCAGTATATTACTTTACCAAATGGTTCAAAGCCATGCCCACTTTCAAGAATACCATTGACACAGCAGCGCATTTTTCTTCAACCACTTCATTACCCGATTCAGATTCCCACTACAGTTAGTGTCTGATCATGGTAAAAACTTTGAGAACAAGATCTTCGCAGAACTCTCCTCAAAGTTAGGCTTCTCCCATGATTTTTTCTCCCCATATTACCCTCAGTCCAATGGACAAGTCAAGGTTGTCAACAAAGTCCTCAAAACCATGCTACAACGTATCGTCAACAAACATAAGACCAACTGGCATCATATGTTGTTTTCGATGTTATGGTCTTATCGCACAGCAGTCAAAACTACCATCAGTTTTACATCGTTCCACCTCATCCATGGGATCGGTGCCACCCTCCCTATCAAGTGCGAAATCCCCACATTACGCATTTCCATTGAGCTATTACCCGACACTGCTCCGATGGAGCAGTGCCTACTGACCTTAGATTCACTAGATAAAGATCGTCGATCTTCATTACAGAATAATGAGGCAGCTAAAAAATAGTCCAAAGCCACCTTCGACCACCATGTCAACCTTCGTTCCTTCAGCGAAGGGGATCTCGTATTAGCCTACAATATTGCCCACGATACACTCGCCCATGGGAAATATGAGTCATTATGACATGGACCCTACATCATCCAACACTGCCTCACTAAGGGTTCATACATCCTGGCCTCTCCAGAAGGCTACCCTCTCAAAGAACCTGTCAACAGGTTGTACTTAAAGAAGTTTTACGCCTGAGCGTAGCCACCCTACCTTAGGTTTTTCTTTGTACACATTTGTAGATTTTTTAGTCTTCTTTTCTACTACCACTCCTCATGTCTGATCTATCATCTATGTTATTGACAGATGCATCATCCATCAGCCTACCACATCGGTTACACTGACGGTGCCAGCCGTTGGACCCAGAATCTTGCTTCGGTCGCTTGGGCCCTCTATACCCCCTCACATGTACTGCTCCACTCCAGTGGCATATGTTTGGGCTCGGCCACCAACAACCAAGTTGAATATGATGTCGTCATCGGTCTCCTCACCGAGGCCAGTCACTCCCACATTTGTTACCTTAACGTTCTATTAGATTCCCAATTTGTCGTCCTGCAGCTCAACAATGTATATCATGTTCGTGATCCTTGCCTCTTTCGCAAATACCTGCAAGTTAGATTTTTATCTCACAAATTTGATTCAATCACATTTACACATATTCCAAGACAATTTAATCAAATAGTAGATAGCATGGCTAACCTAGTATTATATTGGCATTTATCACATTAAACATCTACATATACATCATACATCTATCACAGCATATATAAAAGGCATCATAAGCATAAAACATAACACATGGAGACAAAATGATCCAACAAATGTATATCCATATATATATATATATATAAATCATCAGTTTCATCAAGTGTTTACAAAAATACATATATATCGCACGTAGGCCAGTGAGTCCCCCCACCCCTATAGGTACAAAATGGGTACCAACTACCCTATACAAAATGGGATCTCGAGCCTATAAATATATAAATCGGCACTCATGGTGCCCCTAGATCTCCCCCCCCAGGTCCTCTGTCAGTTGGGGGCCCTCCAGGCCCCGAGGGAAGTTGATCAGTCATCGTTGTCCCCACTACAGTTTCTCGGAAGATCAGAGACCGCCACTCCACTGGTACACCCACACACTGCTTTAGCACCTCCTTGTCCTAGATATGGGCCCGTATGGACTCAGGAACGCCCTGCAGCACCCACTCAAAATGGTAGCGTAGGTCCTCCACCATCACCCTGACCTCTACCTATGGCTCATGAGCTTGTCCAAAACTAGCATCATCTTGTCACCACCATTTTCCTTCCCTCAGCTCTACGGGCGGAGGTCACTTTGGTCCTCGATGATATGGCTCCCTAAACATCTCTACCTCTCAGCTTCGGGGTCCCACATCTGCAAAGCAACACCAAAGATAGAGTCAGCATCCATATATACATATACAATAAAATGATAGCTATCAAACTCACAAAACATAAATACAAATACATACCTCAAACATCCCAGTCGTCCCTAGGAGGCAGCATCATATCAGGGTCATGTCAGTAATTCATGTCAGCATATGGGTACCTCAGTATCATCTGTTGCATATATTGCCACACATGCATCACCATGGTTGTGAAGTAATGGCCACCCTCTCTACCCCCGTGTCGGGCCAGCACATGGGCCCACTGCATCAGTTGTGACTCTCGCGGCCCTGCAGGCTCCAGTAGAATCTAAGGGCACAATAGGGGCACCCTATCTAAAAACCAGGCCACCAAAATCGACCCAAAGGTGAAGTCACCAAATTCATATCTTTGACACCGGTCAACCTGCCCCAACATCCTAGTGTGCAGCGTAAGGCCCCAGGAAAAAAATTCCCCATCAAGGACCCTCTCCACGATCCTCAGCTGACCTCCTATGATCCGCTGAGTCCCCAACGATCCCTAGATCCTCACCACCATAGCGACGATGCACTCTGTTAGGACATCCTCAATCACCTCGATCCAAATGACTGAGCCCGACATCGGGTGTAGTCTTGTGCAGTGGTGAGCCACCAAGTCACCTACTCTCTCACCCCCCGGCAGTTGGGGGTCCATAGGAAGGGCCATCCCACGGAATGGGAGCCCCGTCAAAAAGTAGACATCCTCGACAGCCGAGAATACCAGTTGTTGTCCTCTCACAATGCAGCATTGTAGATCAATTCTCCACATAGAAATCAGTTACTAAAGTTGGAAATTATGCAACCGTATCAGCGGGCAGTCAAATAACTTGAGCAACTCGTAGGCTGCCAAGTGTATTCGAACAACCAGTTGTTGTCTCACCACCTCCCATAGACGGTCCCAGTCTCTCTCTCTCCAATGAATTGGCATCATGCTCTCTGTTATATGTTGATCACCTGCATCCACACAAAAACACTTGGTCACCCTCATCATCCATAAAAAACATCAAAAAATTCAACAATTTCAACCCCCTTAGCCTTGCCTTTAGTGCGTGGGTTTCACCCATACAGGTGCACACATTTTCACGCCTGTTGTTTACACAGCTACGCACTCATGCGTAGCTATTTGCGAAACAATCGTGCATACCATGCACATTTGTCACCCATATAGGTGCGCACATGTGTGCACCTTTTCTTTGGACAGTTGCACACTGATGCGCAGCTATCTAAGAAATAGCTGCACAAAGTGCGCAACTGTCACTCAAACAGGCGCGCATCTCATGCGCACCTGTGTTTCCCTCCCCTGCACCCACATGTGCGGTTGTGTCAAGTATAGTTGCACACTATGCATTGGAAAAGGAATTATACATGCGCATATGCATGTGGGTATTCCTCCTTTTCCTGTGCACTGGTGGGCCCCTACCCAAAAATACCCCTGTACGGCCCCCCGTACACCCCCTAACTACATTCTACCAATTTCACATTATGTGGGAGGATAGGACCACTAACCTGTCTCTTGCAACTTCTGGATCGGTTGATGTGTGCTCCCATAATCTCTAAATATCCTCAAAATGCTCTTGTCAAATTGACTTCAGCGGCGGGTACAAATGAGGTGGCATTGTAGGCCCACCGGCCATATATAGTCCCTTTTTCCAAACTTCCACACTCAGTTACAGGAGCCCAGAGCCTCTGTTTTCCAATCCATTCTCAGCCACAGGATCCTGGTCCCGCCATCTACACATTCACACTCCCCGGGCCATCATCTGAACCTGGCCCTGGAGGAGCATTTTTCTCATGTCACGTTCAGGTATGCATGCTCATGTTCAAATTTATCAGATAACTATTATATGTTCTTTATTATCAGATATTGTTCACGTCGGGTATTTGGTTTTTATGTGTGCAGGTACTTGTTCCACAAGTGACACAACTCCTTCAGGTGTATGTTCAACATTGGCATGTAATTATTCCCTATGAAAATCAATTGCATCTCCCAGTCATACCCTCTAACATTTACCTTTAGGGTCCTTACATCCTACTCTACAGTATCTTTACCTCTACTGCATTTGGGCACTGTTACCAAATAGCACTCTTCCCCACATGAGTTGTTCCATTCATAGTTCCCCTTGGCAACTTGACACTCATGTTGATTTCAACCCCTAGGGATGGGAGTCTCGATAGTCTCATGCACTTCTAAGAATGAACCCCATACTTCTTCTCATCATATTTCTAGCTTTCCCAATGGACTCCCAGGTCATATCATCCTAGTTCTATGGATTGCACCTCCACAGTATCATTAGCCCTCCATCTCATCCACCATCAGTTTGTCCATCTGCAGATTTTCCTCCATTCATTTACCTCATACAGAAACCCACCCATGGGGCCCCCACCC
This sequence comes from Picea glauca, assembly GCA_000966675.3. Classification (NCBI taxonomy): domain Eukaryota; kingdom Viridiplantae; phylum Streptophyta; class Pinopsida; order Pinales; family Pinaceae; genus Picea; species Picea glauca. The sequence continues at coordinate 1,468,252 of JZKD02S1672770.1, forward strand.
TCCACCAGTTCTATGTTCACAACTTGCGCCCTAACAGGCCAAGCCACCTTTCATTGGGGCACCCGTTTCTGTATCTGTATATTCAACCCAAATTATTCTTTTTTTCTTTGGTAATTGTAAAAATACTTTGTTTCCAGCATTTACTTAGCTTTTTTCATCGTCACCCTTGATGACCTTCTTTTTTCCTGGAAAAGCAACCCATGTCACCCTTGGTTGGGGCATCCACCCTCTTTTCATATCGACATTGTTCACAAACCCCGAGTATCCCAAGTCCATGTACCCATGATCTCTGAGTTTCTCCACTTTTTTAAAGCCTCTGGCACAGTTTAACCCCATATCTAGTCGTCCCCCTGACACTAGATACAGTTTTATGGTTGCTGCCAATCATCCATCAAAATTCCCCAACCAAGGAAAATCTTCAGTCTCACCGCATCTTGACTTCATTCATGTCACTTGTCCATACCTGATATCATCTTAGTGGATTTCACAAAGCCTTTTGCTTCTTGGAGTCGTGTCTCCCTTTCTGTCGACATTAGCACAGTTCCCAGAAGGGCGGTAGTATCTTGACTCTCATTACCTTCACAATGAGGAGTCTCGGACGGCACAGAGAGAATCCTCATTGCTCTCTAATTCCATCTACCCCCATAACATTCAACTTCAGCAAACTCTCATGTCGCGCACTTCTATGATATATCATTTTATGATTGATGTGGTCCCAATTTCTAAGACATTCCTCCCATATTTCTTTCATTTTTAGTCGTGGTTCTTTTACCAATTGTGCCCAATAATTTGTGGCTACTTTGAATCTAGATAAACTCTCCTCTGCAAGCATCTTGATGCCATATTCTTCTTCGCCTATGCCTTTTTATATATCTCTTATATATTCAATTTGTTCTGATACCTAATGAGATTTATTGGACCATTTCAACATTTCCTTATACGCCACGAGGCCCAACAAGGTCTCTTCTTGAAATCCAACAATCTTGGTCATAAAGACCTCCCTATCCAACTTGAACTGACTATAAATTTCTGTGAATTCAATATTCATGAACCTTACTCCTTGGGTGACATCCTGATAGTATTCCACCTAATGCCTAAGGTGTGCCAATTATTCTCTCATAGATTCAGCTTCTCGTTCATCTTCCTTTTCTCTATCTATGGTGGCACTGTATATAGCTATTCATTCTCCTAACAACTCACTTACCCTGGACTGTCTTTCATCCAATAGGGTTTCTTTTGTGGTGATAATCATGACATTGTCTAAGTTGATTCTTCTCTTTTTCCCTGTCCTCCTAACAACCACTTTTCTCTTTCAGTCATAAGCAATGACCTAGACATCAGCCACTTCATCTACAGGATATGGGATCGGTTGGTCCCCCCATGTGAGGAAATTTCCTAAGATGCTTGGTGTGTGCAAGTGCTCAAGTGTTGTTTCCTGTCCTTTGTTGGCTTCAATCGTCTCATTACTGGTCCCTTTATCTGGTTCTTGAGCCGTTTGAGACTTCTCAGAAACTTTTGTTAACCCCATATTTGTCCTAATATATGGATCTTTGATTTTCTCTATACTTGGTTCATTTCCCATTATCCATGTCATGGTGTCTTACACTACGGATGCTAATCCTGAGAGTGTAGAGTGTGTTGGAGGTCCCATTGAGGTTTCTTGGGTTTCTTGTTACCTTCTAGTTCTTTATCTTTTTCTCCTTTGTTGGAGTTACCTCCTAAATATTCTTCAACACCCGAACTTCCTTTCTCTTTGAATTGTCGAGGGGTTCTATCTAGAGTGGTATGATCATCTTCAGCTACACCCAGGTCCACTCCTATATCCAAAGACTTCGTCCCTTGAGATACTTGTGTGATTAGTACCTCTAATACTACTTCGTTTGTAACAAGAAATGTAGTATGTGTTTCCTCCACATCGTTTTCATATATCATGATTATATCAATGATGACAGGAGATACTTTCCCTATGGTTTCAATACTTGTTGATAATAAAGGGGTTGGATCCATTCCTGGTTCTTCTGCAGTGGTTTTATCTGAGGTTTGTTTCTCATTGTCTCCTTCTACCGAGGTATTTCTAGGGGATACTATCTCCCCAACTCCTCTGAATGTGACAGTGTTATTACCATAGTTGTTCCTTCCAACACCATGACAGTGTTCCCATTCATCTGCATCATCCTTTCAGTTTCATCCAAGAGTATTTTCTCCTCAGACCTGTCCACTATATTCTTTGCACCTTCTTGTCGAGCTTGTGCCATTGCTATTGTCCCAAACATATGTTTTATAAAGTCCAATTATTCATTCCCAAGTAGGGCCATGAACCTGACCAGGTCTGGTTTTTATTTCCTCTGCAAAACTTCATCCCAGATCAAAGCATTCTCTATGAATATTCCAGCCTCGAAATCATCATGTGGGTAAGGCCAATGAGACACTAGTTGATTAGCATGTTCAACCACCAATTTTCTAGGGTCATGCCTCTTGTACCTCTCGGTGATGAACCTATACTCTATTTTAATTTGAGATTATTGTTTGTCATGTGTGGTATCCTTAAAGAAATTGTAACCTACATAGAACCCATAGGGAATAAATATCCTTTTCTTGTCATTTACCAGAGATGCATTGAATCCTTGTAGCATAGTCTGGTAGCAGATTTCCCCTAACACCAGTTTATTAGGAACATGAGTTGGCAGTAGGTTTGGTGCTACAAGGTCTTCGAAAATCCTAATATATGTGTTTCTTTCATCCAAGTGCCAATGCCCAATTTTGGATATTATCTTCCTCGTTGCTTCTAATAGTCTTAGGAAATCATGCTTAAACATTAGAGAATACACTCGAGCTATGAAATCATCGCAAACTAAAACCATTGATTCTTTGTACTTGTTATCCCATAATATGTCGAAGTAGACATGTACAGGCACTTTGGAGACATGCTAGCTTAGGCTCAAACTATGGAAAACATTTCTAGCGCATATTGCATCCAGGACATAAGACACCATGTAGAATGCAAGGATTTCCTCGGGTTCTGGATTATGTGCCTCTTATATCCGGGTGCTCAACGCTTTCGAGATAATAGCTCCCCAGTTGAAAGTTCTTCCAGATGTAGAAACAGTATGAGCCAAATTCATCCAGGCTTCAGAGAACCTATAGAAATACTTTTATCCATATAAACAACAAATCAAGGCCATCAGGAAAATGTAAGGTTCTCGGAGGTTCGTTGTGTTGTACCACCCCGAGGCTCGATTCACGAAATTATTATCCTCCCTCCACCAAGACGCTAACAAATGACCAGTGTTATTTCTATCATATAAAGCCACAAGAAAATATTTTTTCAACCTGAATTCAATTTCCTTGAGCTTGTAATATGCACTCACTTATGTCGGCAAGAACACATCTATACATTCCCCATCCTTGTTATTCAGTAGTCATTTCTATGCATAGGAATGATGGATGATCTACTCTAAGATATAAACACATGGCATGATGGGTGTCTTGGATGCTACCATGTACAATGAAGAATTCTTGATGTTCTATAAGACTTGGTCATCTAATCCCCTTACCTATGGGTCACTGTGAGGCGTGAATTCTGGGAAATCCTCATAATGGATTTTGTTATATAGGTCCAACCAGGAAGGCATAATTACTTTGGAATTTGTGTCATTTTCTGTGTCTTTGAAGAATGGGGATGAACTCACAGGCTTCTTTTGTGACATTTTGATCATCGGCTCTGCCTTGGGGGAAAACTCTAGCTTTTTTTTCGTCGAGTTGGACACCTCTCCAACTTGCTTACTTCCTCCTTTTGGGTTTTTGGGTGATCTATGGGTTATTGGTCATATGGGCGACAATTTTTTTGCAAATATAATAATTCATCTCAATACCTCCCTTACCACAAATTTCAAAGAAAACTACGATAAATTCCTACGTGCCAAAATTCTTTCAAGTCCAATACTCACCGGTTACAGGTTTGCGATAAACACATCACAAATTAGTTACTTAGCGATATTAGATCAATCGTGAGTTCATGATATAAATTCAAATAGTTCTATGTGAAACATGAGATCATTCAAATGTATTAGAATAAATAACAGTTGGCTCTCACATCCGCAATGATCAATTTTTTGGTACAACGGATCTATGAGATATTTTCATTAATTACATCCATCACCTGTGCCAGCTCTTGCAGTAAAAGTGACAATCATACCGACGGCGTGAAGGGACGTTGGAGTGTTTTCTCAAGAATTTTAAATGGTCATAGATTGGCATGCAGCAGTCTGAAATCAGGAGTCGTCTATTGGGGTTCTTGAAGTTTTGAAGCAAACACATGTCTAAATAGTTGATCTGATGGAAATGATGGGGAGACATTTTTTTTTTTTTTGGATGTGATTTGACTAGGGTGTTGACGGGGTGGCTTTTAGTAAGCCCAAAACATATGGATGCATGCAAGTAGAGGGGCCCGATATGGATGGTATCGATGACTTAATGGATCCTCAAAAAGACCAAATAGATGATTCATATTGTGCGTCATAAACTATTAGATCGGGCATCATCCGAAAGTAGGATGCGGGTTTGAAGATAGGTTTAATATTCTTGATCGATCGATGTTGATGTTTATCGATGTTTGATGCTTTCTCATGGACCGCGTGTTTCTCTATGTTCAATATTGGGTGCCAATTTATGGTTTTACTCGGGCATCGGGGACTATCTCTTTGACTCAGCGATAGGTGTTTTGTCAATTGACCTTGCTGACACTTGATGTTGATCGATGTCAGCAAATCTTCGAGAAAGTAGTGCCCCCACACAGCTGGTATTTTGAACGACTAACGCCCGATGTTGATCAATGTCGGCATTCTTGAGATTGTGCCACACTTTTCACACATGAATTGAACTCGCCGACACCTGATGTTGATCGTCATCGGCATTTTCTTGAATAGGAAGTGCCTTCGCGCAGCTAGTATCGGACTCGGTCGATGCCCGATGTTAATCGATGTCGGCATTCTCAAGCATGTGTTGTGTCTTTTAACATGCGTATTGTTTCATTCTATGCCCGATATTGATCAGCATCAGTGCTTCAGAGTAGCACCCATCGGGTGTCGAAGATATTTTCCTTTAGCAGTGGATTTGAAGATTTTTCCTAGGAAAACCACCAAGTCTTTTGCGTTTTCTGATCTTTTTTGAAATACATGCGGCTTTGGTTTTCTTTGGATTTTCTTGATTTGTAGATGCAAGTAAAACTATGTAAATCAATGAGTAATTTGGGAAAACAGTAGAAATGCAACTCGTGTTGATTCAAAGGAAACAATGCAAACGACAAAAAATAGAAAGTGGTACCCAAAAATTTAAGAATTTTAAGGGTGTGTTGAGTGCTCAACAAATGGAGATTCAATGGTAGAAACCATACTCTCTATTTCTCTCTTAATGATGCTGACAAACTTCTTAGGAAATGGTCATTAGCTTAAGGAAATAATCCATGGATGACTCATAAATATGTATACTTATGGCCTAGGGACATTCTTGTCGACTTCTCATGGGGATTCACCCAAATACCTTCCTCTTTCCATTTAACCATTGACTCCTACCTTTCCGTTGAGAGTTGAGTCAGAACTCAAACTTTTAAAGAGACATGATGTTGTTTAATTTTTCTGAAATTCATGGAACTTACCATGGTGTTGCTCCACTGCCAGCGAGCATCCATAGCCCTGACGGAGTCACCCCGATATCACAGACCTTGCTCCGCTACCAGCGAGCATCCATATCCTTGATGGAGATATATGCATACCCTCCCAATCATACACTTCAACTTGTTATTTCATGTTCAACTTTTTTGCATACGTGTCAGGAATGCACCAAGGAGGAGGATATATGTTTTCTAGTGAAGGATCAAAACCATATACCTTTTATTATTTCCTAGTCTTTCCTGATCAATATGAGAACTAACTCTTCTCTGCCTGGGGTAGTGTTCACACTCTCCTCTATTCCATTTCCCTCAGTATTCCCAAATAATGAGGCATTATGCCCATTTGTTCCTCTAGAGATATCCATATATCAACTTGAGTTACCCATGCGTTGAAGCCTCTGAACAATAAACATTCTCCCGATTATTATGCGAAATCATTTAAAACTGAGAGATAAGAATCTAGCTTCAATAGATTGCACCATCGCTTTTGAAAAAGAACACACCTGAAAGTGTGATATCGTCAGCATAATTGAAACAAGAAATCAGATAACACAAAACAAAACAAATCAAAGGAAAGAAAATTGAAACGCCAAACTCGCCATTCAAAAAAAAATCAAAGAAAAATAAACAAAAGTAAACTATAATACAGGAAGTTGTCTTGGAGACAACTATGAAAATAAATGATTTAGGGTTTGGTCATTGATGGGAAGAGCTTCTAGCTCACCCCTAAGGTTTTTCAAATAGTAAGTGCCTACCCCAATTTTATTAGCGACTTGAAAAGGTCCAAGCCACAGATTTTGGAATTTTAAATGTTTCCCCTTTGGCTTGTTGATTTTATCCCACTTAATAACCAAGTATTGTACTTCAAAGTTTTTGTCTCCATCCTTTTGTTTATCAAACAGTTTTTTAACTATTTTCTAATGGGATGCAAATTTCCTTCTAGATTGTGCTCGTTCTTCCTCAACCATAAGGAGGGTATCAATTCTTTGTTGCATACTGGGTACAAGCTGCCCTCTTGAGGATTGGGAAAGTTGCAAATATGGGAGATATAGGTTGGTTGGAAAGATGGCTTCTTTTCCATACACCAGAAAGTAAGGGGAATTCCCTAGGGCTTCCTTGGGGGTCACCCTATCATCCCATAAAAAATTATACAATGTGTTGTGTCCATTCCGATGATTTTCTATGATCGTCTTCTTAAGAATTCTTATTAGGTTTTTGTTAGTGGACTCAACAACACCATTTCCCTGAGGATATTATTTGGCAAAATAATTCAATATAATCCCTTTATCTAAAGAAAATCCAGTCAAAAGAGTAGAGTAAAAATATGTAGAATTGTCAAATACCAAGACCAAAGTCATTCCAAACCCTGTCATGATGTGTTGTTCAATAAATTGTATTACTACCTTCTCATTGACAAGGGTAAGGAGAATGTCTTCCAAACATCATGTGAAGTAATCAATAGCGGTCAATATATACTTGTGTGGTTTGGATGAGTTTGAGTTTATCTCTCCTATTATATCTATTCCCCATTCGCTCGAATGGCCTAGAAATCGATACTGGTTGCAATGGAATAGCCACTTTTTTCTCCTTCCCTGCGCTCATCTGACAAAATTTTTACCTTCTGACATATGAATGAGTGTCCCTAAACAAAGTTGGCCAATAACATCCCACCCTTAAAATCTTATGGGTCGTCGTTTCTCCTGCAAAATGTCCCCCTACAGGACCATCATGAAGCTCCTTCAACACTCTTTCAACATCTTCCTTTTCTAGACATCTTAGCAACACACCATCATAATTTAAGCAAAAAATCATTGATTTAATGAGATGGTATTGTGGAGATTTAAGTCTGAGTGCTCTTCTTTCTCTCGATTTCAGGTATGCAGGGAAGGTACCGTGATGGAGAAAATAAGATAGGTCAACATACCAAGATTTTTGTGTGGGTGGGATGTACAATACTTCACCACACCATAAAGACAATTCATTGTCCCAATTGAATCCTCAGTTCCTATTAGGTCTTGGGATTATGCGGCCAATTTGGATAGGCCTTGACACCGGACGATCCTTGACGGTTTAATTTCTAGGTCAAATTCTTGGATAACAACCATCCAGTTTCCTGTTCTTTCCCCCATTTCCTGTTGCGTGAGTAATGACCTAACGGTTGGATGTGGCACTATGACCTTGGTATGATTCTTTAGGATGTAAGGCCTAAAGTGTTTTAATGCTTCATAGACATCGTAGGCTTTATTTCCAATGGATGGGTAATTAAGCTCTGGTCCTTGTAAGTTGGTGCTCATGAATGATATATGTGCCCCATTGTTTTCATCATCCTTTTGAGTAATGACTGCAGCTAATTATTGATTTGAGGTGAAAGTGTAGAGAAAAAAGTCCTTATTGAAATCAGGGCTACATAGAACAGGGGATTGGGATATGTCATTTTTAATTTTTTTGAAATCTTATTTTCCCTCATTAGTCCATTTAAATTCAATGTCCTTGTCTATCCTACTTTGCAAGGGTTTTATCGTTTCTGCAAAATATGGGGTGAACTTTCTCATGAAGTTAATCTTCCCAAAGAAAGATTGCATAGACTTCTTATTATGAGGGAGTGGCAGTTGTGAGATTTACTTTACATGTTTAGAATCTATATGGATACCATCCTTAGAAATGATGTGACCTAAGATTTTGCCTTCCTCTACTCCAAATATAGCCTATTTCGGGTTCAAGGATATCCCATAATTTTGACACCTTTAAAAATTTTGGGTGATATGGGAAATATGATCAGCCCTATCCTTGGAATAAACAATAATGTTATCTAGGTATACCACTACACATTTTTTAATTAATCCCCAAAATGACACATCCATGGATCTTTAGAAGGTGGCTCCCGCGTTGATTAGACCAAATGGCATGCATTTGTAGGAGAATGTTCCACATTTGGTTCAGAAGGTTATTTTCAATCTATCTTCTTCTTATACCAACACTTGGTTATATCCTGAGAATCCATCGAGAAGTGAGAAGATATTTTCTCTCGATACAGCCTACAAAAGTTGATCCATGGGGGAACATGGTAGTTATCTTTTGCGGAAGCCTTATTTAAATTTATGAAGTCTACACATAAGCGAATTTCCCATGACATTTTCTTAACAGGTACCAGATTGGCCACCCATGCAGAGTGCCTTACTTGGAATATTATCTTTGCATCTAATAGTTTCTTGATTTCTTTCTGCATCAAAGGTTCAAGGGATGGGTGGAATTTTCGTAGCTTGTTTTGGAAGGGATTAACCTCAGGTCTTAACGGGATAGTATGATAAATGATCTTGGTGTCATATGTTTTCAAATATTGATAAGACCATGAAACACATCCTGATACTCTTTGAACAACCTTAGGTAGGCCTTATTTTCCTCAAGTGATATTGATCTCCTGAGATTGATGTTTTGGGGCTTGTCAGTATTCCCTAGATTTATGAGTTTATAGAATGGACATGCGTTGTTGGTTTTGGTATTTTTTGGTTTCTTAAATTTCTCTTGTAAATAAAAAAGGCTCTCAAGAATGATTACTACCTGAGGAATAGTGTGGATTTTAGGTTGGGTTGGGTTACTTCCTTCTGTTGGATTAGGGTCTTGATTATCATGTTCGGCCATAACCTTTTGAAAAAATTCATCATCAATAGCCAAGTCTCTAAAATTTTATTGATTAGTTAAGAAGGATATAATATGTTCATCTCTTTCAAATACCCTTCAGTGAGAAATGTTGTTCATGACCGAGGGTTTGTACAATAATTCTACGATAAACCTCGAAGTTTCATAATCCTCTAAGGGAGACAACCTTGAAGCGGTTGTGGCCAATTAGTCAGACAACACATTCTTAGATCAAGGTATGGATGTGATGTTGAATGCTTGGAAATTTTCTATCAACCTGTGAACTTTCTGCTGATAATTCCTCAAATGGGGAGAATTACAATGGATAGTGTTTTTGACGTGTCTGACAATGATTTCAAAATCACCGAAGACAATCACTTCCTTGATATTCAAATCAATGGATTTCTTAAGTCCTTGAACTAATGCCTCGTATTCGACAGTGTTGTTTGTGCATTCAAATTCTAATATACAGGACAAAAAACTATGTTTTCATGTTGGATCAATGAAAACACATGCGGCACCATCCCCTTCTTGATACTTTTATCCATCAAAAAATAGAGTCCAAATTTCAAAGATAAAGTTTGGTACCCTTTTGTCCCAATCTACCTTGGGAAGTTGGTTTTCATCATGTTTGGATTGGTCAAGAAAACTCTGCTTATGTCTACTATATCGCTCAATTAGTCCAAGGTTTTCATGAAGTGATAACTCTAATTTATAGGAGTATAGTACTTCAGACAAGCAGGGTGAGAAATTCCCAAAATCATAATCACACGAGTAATACCCTAAAACTAGGAATTCATTATATGAAGGTTTGTTAGAGGCTTCCAGGTCTATGATAGTATGCTTCAAATATTTTTCCCTGTTGATCCTAATCATGTTGGGGTTTCCCTTTAATGGTAGACATAAGTGGGACCAATCTTTGCTGAAATATCCATGCAATGTTTCAGACCAATCCCTGCTCAACAACATCCCATAGGCCTTTGGAAGTTATATGATTATGATATCCATGACCTGATGAAATTTTGGGTTCGAGATGATCTGATTCATAACATCCTTTAATTCCCCAATAACTTTAACCTCAGTTCTATCTATTTGAATGATATGTGTGTAATTTTTGGTAGGGGTAGCATTTAGTTTCTTGCATACCGATAGAGGCATAACATTTGAGGAAGCACCAGATTCAACCAAACAATTGTGCAAGTTGTTGTTATAAATTTCAAAAGATAACAAGAAAGGTGGGACAGATGACCGAGGCTTCTTATCAGAAATTATTGTATTCACGTCAGGTTTACGAATTTCCCCAAAGATTCATTTACTCTCACTAGAATTTGGGCCCAGGTTTAACATGAGTTTGCCATCCTCATCCAGGGCTTGTAACAATAAATATTTTTGTTGAGGAATTCTACGCAAGTCCATCACCGAAATGTTAGATTTTAACTTCTTCATGTCCTCTACCACATTATAGTATAGTTTTTTTGTTTCACAAGCTTGGAACTTTGGGCCAGAATTCAGTGGTGGGTTCTGTTGAGCTAAAGAAGTGGGATTTGTGGGTTTCTTAGGAGCTTGTGCAATGATAGGTTGATTTTGTACGATGAGTGCCTTGCTCCTAGTTTGAATTTATAGAAATTTTGGGAATTCCTTTTCTTCTGTAAGAGTGTCAAAAGATGAGGCATGAATGACATCCCACGGAACCATAGTTGTTTGCTCAGGTGGTTCACTCTCCTCATTTTTTGTAGTATTTGAGGTATGATCATTGGGTTGTTCGGTTATAGAAAAACCATCCAAGAACTTGTTTGCCAACATATTCATGGAATTTACTCATTGAGTGCAATCCTTTTTTCTATGGGGAAAATCCCCCTAATGTGGGTATAACAACTAGGCAAATCCTTGACACCTTAAAAGACAGAAAATATTATATTCTACCCAAACCAAACAAAACCTTACAATAATTAATGGAAGAGAAAGAAGATCGAAATGTGTACCTTAAGTCCTTACGGTTGTTGTTCATCCCTTCCAGTTGTTGTCTGTTCCAAGATTGTAGACCTCCTCCCAAAGATGGCATGAAACAATGTTACAGAACAAACTATAAAAACATATGCTTAACTATCAATATCCTCTAGAGGGTTAGATATTCATGAAAAACATCCATAAATACAAACACATAGACATAAATATATGGGACAAGAAGTTTTCTCTTTTATTAATAATAAAATTGGAAGTTACAACCTAAATGTTGTATGTGCCTCTCCACGAACCTCGCCTGGGTTCCTCTACTTTATCTCCAAGTGCACTATTCCCAATATGCTATCCTCACAACCAACATACCAATATAGGGGAAAAGGATGGATTGTATGAGGATGGATGGAAGGGAATGTTGAGGATGAAACTCAAAACAGAATGAAAGAAGGCTTGGAATACAAAGGAGAAAATTTGGTAGATTTCTCTTTCTTCTCTTTCATATGTCCAAATGACCCCCCTAAGGCCCTTTTTATATGAATAAATGATGGTTATTCAGTTTTCAGAAGGGATACAAGAGTTTAAATGGTTTTGCAACCTAAAATAGTCCGTAAACTCCGTCGGAAAGCGCATAATTTATATTTTTTTGCAATTTTTTAGAGTACACGTGGGCTTTCAGGTATGCAGCTAGCGTATGTATGCGAGATTTTAGGTATGCAACTAACGTGTGTACGGTCTCTGCATATGTATTAGGGTGTGTACACCATACAAAAAAGTGTTTTTTGAGAGGAACTCTAGCAAAAAGGGTTGGCAGATGTGTGAATGAGTAGGCCAACATCAAAAATTCATAGTAGTGTCATTTTGAGTTATAACACCTTTCTGAATGATGTTCTTGATTATATTTCCAGTATGAATCTGAGGGCACCTCTCCCAAGTCAATGTTCAAGATACCAAGAGGAGGTTCTAAAGCTTTAAAAAGTGGATTCTTTCTAAAGAAATGTTTCTAAGGCCTAGGGTTTGACGTGCCTTCCCCTTCATTTCTCTTTATGTCTATAATTTTGTTGGACAACTTCTTAACCATCCTTTGCAAGCTCTCCATATCTTTATTGTCCTTTTCAATATTTTTTTCAGTTTGTTTACCGAGATTTCATGTCAATAGAAGTCCTCGTCTAGGTGTTTGTGATGTTTCTTTCTTTGATAAAGAGATATGTCTTCCTTTACACCCTTTCATTTGAAATTCAATAATTTTTTCCTCCTCAAAGTGTTCAGCCAGGGTATGTTTAGTGGCCCTTTTGAAAAACATGGAGATAGAGGTTGGTAATGTGTTAGCATACACCTCAATTTTTAATTCTTGAGTTGGCTTGGAATTTGTTTGAAACTTGTTGAGGATAGTCATGAAACGTTGGTTGAATTCCTTGAATTTATCCTTGGGGCCCATGGTGGCGGAGAAAATTTGAGCCATCAGGGCCCTTTAAGCTTGTTTCACACTACCTAAACATGAAAATATTGTCGAGCAAGCTTGTTTCCTTTCACACTCCTTAAAAGGACTTGAAATGGTGTCTTTCGAGTGGTAGTTTACCCCTTTTTCGGCCTCATAAGACTAATTACGAAAAAGGAATAATCTAGTCAACCTTGATTAGAAGAGTTATCCCTTGTATTTTTTTACACTTTTTTCAGGCTTGGAAGACTAAATTTACGAAAAAGAACATCCATGGATTCATCATTGAGATATTTTTAGACTCTGTAAATGTGAAAATATTGTTGTGTTTTCCTTTTGTGGACTCGTAAAACATGCATTTAAGGACCCATATGAGACCGAACCCCTCCTTCTTTAGGTTTGTTAAACATATGATGAGGGACTCATCAAATAAGAGCTATATTGAGCATCTATTATCCTCCTCAAGCTCATTAAAAAACAAAGAGGTACTCATCAATCATGGTGGGTGGGGAATTGAAGGAAGTGTGTCAAGTTTTTCATAAATCATTATGGAAAATGTTTATTGTCGCCCTTGAATATGGCACATGTTTGCATCTTGTCTTATAGTTGGGTAATATGCTTGTCTCTGAGTCATACCAATTCTATGTGTCATTATACTTTTTCATTCCAGTTGAAGAGTGCTCCAACTATTGTGACATTATGTTCTTGGTACTCATCGAGTCAATGCTTCCATGTTGTTTTTCATGCCTCATAATGTTCAAGGGAAGTTTCATCTCAAACCAACCATTCTGTAGTATTACCAGCTTTCATCCTCATGTCATTCCATACTCATTTAATCCACCATATTACATCACTTTTTTGTGTAAGATTCATGTCAATGATGGGGGATACATAATAGCCCTCCGTCAATGAGTCTTTTCCTTTCGACTTCAACACATTATCCAGGAATTAGACTTAGAAAAAAGTCAGTACCTTGGGACCTACATGCCTCAATGGAAGGCCTCCTCGATTTCAACAGTAGCTTTACATTATTGGCCTTTGATCAAATTATTCCATGATTTTTTGACTTCAACTCATTTGTTCACATTTGTTGGAATGTATTAGGGTACCTTGGGAGTCATTTTCATCATTGGTGATTTCCCTTGTACTTGTTAACGATATACATTAATGATCGGTAATCAAGTTGTTTCTGCCATGTTCGACATCAAGACATCGATTTGCATGGTTAGAATCATTCTATTTTGGGTTCGGGATGAAGACCCTGGGTTGGGCGTTGACTCTGTTAAATGTTTTTCCCAGGATGCGATGGAGATCATTTGAATATGTATAAGATTCTAGTATAACTACCATATTGGAAATCTCACTAATGTATATGTTGTCACATAGATCCACTTTGTATTGGTCTGTGGCTATGTTTTTTTCATATCATAGCTCCATTGTGTATTTTTTGTGGTTGTGACTTGATTGAGTCATGGAGGTTTGGATCCACATAGTATTTTTAGTGGCCATTTCCTTAATCATCAGTACTTTCATGGATCCATAGTGTATTGGTCAGCGTCCATGCTTTGAGTCAATTTATCCGAGTATGGGTATGCCCAACTCGAGGATGATATATTTCTATTGTTTGATGTTTGCTTGCCACTTCCACCCAGGTTTCTTGTTCCAGTTCCTTAATGCACATATTTATGTAAAGTGTTTCATCATGTTCTCTTTTGTGTAGATTTTAACCTTGTACAATTATTTACTGCAAAAATATTTTCAATAAAAGAACATAAAAGATACAATGGAAAATACACACATTGCACATAGATTTTTCCCCTGGAAACCTAAATCGAGAAAACCAACATCTTCTATATTCATTCACACATACATTGTTTACAATAAAATATACATATAGGATCCAACGGCATCCAAAACCCTAATCCAATGACCTAGATTAGTCAACAACCCTAATTCCTTAATCGAAAATAGAAAACCATCAACGAAAAACCATGTGCCAAAAAAATGCTCAAAAATGGACACAAAAATCGAGGAAAAAAATCTAGGGGTGTTACCCCCAAACCCTCACGTAGGGGGGCTCCACCCCCCTGCACATTGAATATAACACATATCCAACATTCTCCCATGTGTTCTTTTATTTGCATATAGGGGGTTACATAGTCAACAATCCAGGGAAACAATGCCCATAGATCCTCTACACCAACAGAAATTATCAGTGCTCATAGATTTTGTTAATGAATCTACAGCATTATTCAAAATATCCACCTTCATCAGAAACACCTTCTTTTCTCCAACCATGTCTCTCACAAAGTGATATTGAACATCAATATGCTTTGTCTTTGAATGATAAGTTGGGTTATTTGCCAGAAACATTGCACTTTGACTGTCACACTCTATCCTTACAGCTTATTGTACCAACCCAATACATGAACACAATATTTGTAACAATACTAATTCCTTGCTTGCATGAGTGTCTTCCATGTATTAAGCTTTTGTAGTTGAAAGTGCCACTACATACTATATTTTTCTCATCCAATCGATTGCTCCTCCAAACAGGTTAAACACATACCTGCTTGTAGATGATCTATGATCCATATCTACAACCCAGTCTACATCGACAAAGCCTTGTATTTCCAACGCTCTATCCAAACCCTATCTTCCTTGGTAGAAAAATCCATAACTAGTAGTTCCATGCAAATACCTGAAAACTCTCTTTACTATTGTCCAATGCCCATTCTCTGGTTTTGACATATACCTGCTAACTCCCACTGTATGTGCAATGTCTGGTCTAATACAGACCATTGCATACATTAAACTTCCAACCGCACTCACATATGGAACACAAGACATGTCTTCCTCCTTTTCCTGTGTCTTGGGACACCAATCCGTATATAACTTTACACCTATAGGAATAGGGACCCTGACCGGTTTACATTACTACATATTAAACCTCTGCAATATTGTCACCACGTATTTTCTTTGATTTAACCAGAGTTTCATGTTTTTCTGATCTCTTTTTAATTTCCATGCCCAAAATGATTGTTAGGTACCAGATCTATCATAAAATCATAAGCATAAATATTGCAATGAATAACAATGGATTTAACAACAGAAAATAGAGATATCGCAGGGAATAACAACGGAACAACAAAATAGATGGATTCCACAACACCAGAATAATACCATTATTGATAGGGAACAATGTTCACTTGCCTCTTCGAGGGGGAAACCTCCAACAGAGAAGAGCACTATTACAATAATTCTCAAGACAAGTCCCTCCCATACCTTCTACTCTTATTTATACTAATTCTATCTTCTAAAGAACATTCTAGAGGAAGATATTTCTAGCAGAGGAAGCCTCTATTAGGTATTCTTACATTGACTTATTCATATTTATTAAATAGGCCTTATTAACTAGTATTGGCCTTTATTACATGGAAATATATTATTATACCTACATGAGAAGTTAGGGGGTTAGGTCCCTAACATTCCCTCCCCCTTGAAGAACAACCTTGTCCTCAAGGCTTGAGATGAGGAAATTCCTAGATAATAGTGGCAAACTCCCATGTGGCATCTTCTGGGGTTCTATCTTTCCATTGCACTAACACCTCCTTGATGGTGCGTTGATGGAGACGGCATTCGCGTTGGTCCAAGACTGCCTGTGGCTGCAACCATATGGAACCTTTAGCATCCAACTCCGAAAGATTGGTTTGATTTTGGAACTTAGTTCCAATCACCTTCTTTAAGCGTGAGACATGAAAAATGGGATGGATCTAGAATGATTGGGTAGATCTAATTGATATGCCACTGGTCCCACGCGCTTGAGAATTGTAAAAGGACCATAAAATTTGGGAGAAAGCTTATGATACTGTTCATCTTTGAGTAAAGTCTGTTTGTAAGGATGTAGACGAATAAACACCTAGTCTCCTATAGCAAATCGGTGTTCTGAATCACTATTGAAAAAGTTGGCATCGGCAAAAAGTCGACGAGGGTCCGGAAAAAATCGTTTCGACAAAAGTTGGGAAAAAAATCGAAAAACCACAAAAAACATTAAAAAATACAAAATATATTCATTTGTTTCAAAAATTTAAACATATAAAGCAACAAAAACATCAGATAAACACATTGGCACATAAATATGGGGAAATCATTGATATATATGTAGTGGATGCCAAATAAAAAATTATACATCAAAGTCGATATTGAATGTTGAAGGGCCAATAGTTAAAACTTAGAACCAATACAAAATGACATCACATATATAATTATAAAATGTATCTCACGATTCATCATCATGAGGTAGAATTCTGATATACAATGAAAAATGAAACAAAACTAGCAGCTAGCTATCTAATATCAATGTGGGCCTCTCCCCCTTTTACGATAAAAGATAATGGGTTGTTTTTCATGCCTACCCCTGACAGTAGAAGGCCTTATATCTGATAGTGGATGACGATTGGTATGTGTAAGAGTAGGTGTATCAATAAGTGTAGAAGGTTGTGTTGATGCTAGCACATCACCCTCCATGATGTCTTCAAGCCACTCCTACTCCTCCTCCTCCTCCTCTCCCTGTTGCTCCTCCAGGTCCTATTGTTGTTTAGGTTCCTCCTCTAACCATGCAGGTGCCTCCTCCATGATAGGCATCTGAGACTCTACCCTCCACTTATAAAATAAATCAATATTGTCTAAGGAAATGGCATCCACATCTGGTGTTCTATCCATTTGCTTCAACCATAGTCAAAGATTGTAATGGACATACACCAAGTCATTGAGACGTGAGAACTCTAACCTATAAGAGGGTCATAAAAAATTTAATGAGTTTTAACTTTTGAGGGTCATAATATATTAGAGGGTCATAGACTCATAAATTACAAATAACAATAAATGTAATTGTTAATGTTTATGCCATTATTATAGTTCTTTGCATTTCAATAGATAAGAGCATCATAAGAACAAGATCACTGAGAAATACGCATTCACCAGACACACAACATTTATCCTGGGAAACCCTCTAGGGGAAGAAAACCCAGCAAAAAATTCCTTATCATAAATAGCTTATACAATGTTCAAGAGATAACTCAAACCAATACAGATAGTCCTCCCCAAGAGATGCGCCACTCTTCTCCCTCTCTTCAACTAGTAATTGCAGCTTGCCTCATAAGAGAATGAGCAAGTGATTTGTGTGTTGGAAGTGAGGTGCTAGCCTCCTATATATACAAAACTGGCACGTGTGAAGGGTCACCACTGGAAGGGCCGACCTCTCACTTTGGGTGGGTAAACCCAACTTTAATTAATTATGGGTCTTCCATAATAACTATTGGTTGTTTAGTTGCCTCCACAATGATTGAGGAAGACCACAAACCCTTCTCCTTCTTTCTCCACAAGAAAACAACTCAAATGAGAAATGAAAAAGAGGAAAATGGATTTATCCTCGCGGGTTGCCCATGTCCCACAATTTCAAAGGTTGTCTCGTGATTTTTATGAAAAAATCAGTGATTTTTTGAATAAGTCACGACTTTTTCAAAAATGAAAAAAATCACGAATTTTCGAGAGGGAGAAAAAATCGTGACTTATTCAAAAAGTCGCGATTTTTCGAAGACTTTCTCAACATTGTTCTGAATTTCCTTGATCTTCTTGTTGTTTCATATAATTATGATCCATGACCAAATTTTCTTTGAGAGCACGGAGAATGGCGGCACAAAGTGTAAGAGTTTTGTCAAACTCTCGAACCTTCGAGACTCCTAGTATGTAGGAAATAAATGACGAGGGATTATGTCCATATACTGCTTCAAAAGGAGTCATGCAGGTACAAGTATGGTAAGATGTGTTATACCACCATTCATCTAGGGGTAACCATTGATCCCATTGATGTTGTCGGTCATATGAAAATCACCTCAAAGATGTTTCCAAACACTTGTTGACAAATTCAGTTTGGCCATCAATCTATGGGTGATAAGTAGTACTAAGATGTAATTGTGTGCTCTGGAGCCTGAATAGTTCTTACCAAAAATTGCTGGTGAAAGTGGGATCTCTATCAGAGACAATAGAATGAGGCATGCCATGAAGCTTTAAAATATGATCCATGAAAATATGAGCCATTGTGGATGTTGTGAATGGGTGTTGAAGAGCACAAAAATGAGCATATTTGGAAAGGTGATCAACTATCACCATGATGACTGA
Organism: Picea glauca; assembly: GCA_000966675.3. Classification (NCBI taxonomy): domain Eukaryota; kingdom Viridiplantae; phylum Streptophyta; class Pinopsida; order Pinales; family Pinaceae; genus Picea; species Picea glauca. The sequence goes on from JZKD02S1672770.1 coordinate 1,487,130, forward strand.
CTTATTGCCATATTTAGGTAATCCCACAATGAAATCCATAGAAATGTCCCTCCAAATAGATGGTGGAATCGGAAGCAATTGTAGTGTGCGTGGAGCTTTAACAGTTCCCCCCTTGTTGCACTGACAGACATCGCATTCGGCCATAAAGGTGTGTACGTCTTGTTTCATACCATCACAGAAAAAAGAAAGTTTAACTCGTTCGTAGGTTATGGTAAACCAAAAATGTCTTGTTGAAGCTTAGAAAGCACCGTGGATTTAAGGTGTGACTAGTGGCTTAAATATAAATGGCCTTTATAGTGAAGCTCTTCATTATACCAAGAGTAAACTAGAGAAACTAGAGAATTATCTTGTGATTGTTGGATCAGTCGAGAATTTTTGGATTCTTGCATCCATTCCTAGAGAACAACTTGGCGCCAATCTAGTACAATGAAGGAGAGGGGAAAAAGGGATCCTTCTTATTCGTACTTTATGGACAGAGCATTAGCCACTACATTTTATTTTCCCTTCTTATAAATGATTTGATAATAATAGACAAATAGCTTGGTCACCCATTTTTGTTTCTCTGAGGAGGAAATCCTATGTTCTAGGAAATGATTGAAGCTTTGATGGTCTGTTTTAATTTGGAATTGTTGCCCCAAGAGATAAGAACTCTAGAGATCCACAACATACAGAATAGCCAACATTTCCTTTTCATGTATTGATTGGCCAATATGTCGCTCCTAGAGTTGTTTTCTAGTGAAGGCCAAGGGTCTACCCTATTGCATGAGTATTGCGCCAATTCCTTTCCCGGAGCCATCACATTGGAGGAAAAAAAGTCTTTGTGAAGATAAGAAGGGCCAAGATATGAATTGTGCACATGGATTCTTTCAATGCTTGAAATGATTGATCAACTATTGTAGTCCAAGCGAAAGCATTCGTTTTTAGGAGAGTAGTAAGAGGCAATACATTTTTTTCATAATTCTTAACAAAATTGCGATAATATATTGTTAAACCCAGAAAACCATGCAAGCTCCTGAGAGTTTTTGGGTGCGGCCAATCCTACATAGATTCAATGTTCTTGGGATCCACCCATACACCATCCTTTTCACTAATATGACCCAAGTACTCCACTTCCGAAGATACAAAGGAACATTTGGATTTCTTGAGAAAAAGTTGGTGATGAGAGAGTAGACTGAGCACTTGATCCACATGGGTAAAATGATTTGTCTATGTTTTACTATAGATGAGAATATCATCAAAGAAAACTAGGACAAAATGACGGAGAAAGGGACGAAAAACATGGTTCATGAGACTTTGGAAAGTGGAGGGAGCATTACACAGGCCAAAGGGAATGACCAAGAATTCTTAAAGACCCTCATGAGTGCGAAAAGGAGTCATAGGAATGTATTCCTCTTGCATACGCATCTGGTGGTAGCCAAAACGGAGATCAAGTTTAGTAAAATACTGAGCACCACTTAATTCATCCAAGAGATCATCAATGACAGGAATGGGGAATTTTTCTTTGCTGGTGAGTTTATTGAGGATACAAAAGTATGGACACATGTGCCAAGTACCTTCTTTTTTTAGTACCATGACCACAGGGGAATAATAGGGGCTGGTACTAGGGAGGATAACACCTATGGCTAGCAATTCTTGAACAATGTTCTCAATTTCATTCTTTTGGGAAAAGGGATGAAGATAAGGGTGAACATTGGGAGGAAGATTGTTGGGGATGAGAGGAATGGAATGATCATGAACACCATGAGAAGGAGGAAGTCCCTGGGGAGTGGAAAAAACAGCTTAGTGTTTGGAGATGATACATTGGATGTCAGGATGCACCACAAGTGTCACAATTGCTTGAATAGAATGGAGTTGGGAAATAATGTTGAAATGACCTTTTTTGAGGAGATTTTCCATTCGATGGGAACTAATGATCTTAGAGGAGCCTGTTGTGATTCCTTGGAATTTATATTGTTGTCCTGCTTGTTAGAATTGCATGGTTAATTCCTTAAAATCCATGAGGACGGGACCAAGAGTGTGTAACCATTCCAAATCGAGCACAATATCACAACCACCCATGTCAATAGAAAACATATGAGATTTCAGGTTGTACTTCCCAATTTGGAGACACAAATTTTCACAATGCCCCCCACATTTCATGGAATCTCCATTGGAAATCATGATTTGAAAGTTGTTGATTGCATGTATATAGAAATGGGTTTCTTGGGAAATAGAACGGTGAATAAAATTATGAGTGTTGGAAGTATCAATTAAGATGAT
>JZKD02S1672770.1:1547415-1559774 GCA_000966675.3 Picea glauca
CGGGAGTTTAGCATCAGACCAAGGTATTTTAATTTACATATTTGTTTTATATATATTTAAGGAATATGAAGTGTTATAAGGTTGTTCATAAGCTTGTTATGTTCAGTTCAATAAATTTTATATATGATGTTTATTGGTATGTGTTGGTTATGAAGTATTTAAAATGTTAGGTTAGCATTCCTTAAAATAATTCATTTTAGGGGATTTATAAGGCTCTGTGGAGCAGAACCCTACACATACCTCAACAACTCAAGGAATTTATTAACATATTCCTCTATGATGAGTTGTCCCAACTTGAGTTCATAGAACTCCTTAGTCTTTTCATCAAAGTATTTCTCTGACAGATACTTCTTCTTGAAGTGTTTCTCAAATTGTTTCCATGATAAGTCCTCCTCATGGATTCCTTTCACATTCTTAAGGTCTTCCCACCAAATGGAAGCCTTTCCATTTAGGTTGAAGATGGTTATTCGAGCCTTCAATTTCTCAGAGTAGTCATGGACTCTAAAGTATTTCTTTAAACCAAGCAGCCAAGCTTCTGCCTCTTCCCCCTTTTCAATCTCTCCATTGAAAGAGGGTGGTTTGTCTTTCTTGAATTCTTCAGGGTCATGACTTTTGGAATGTTTTCGCTTCTTTCCTTTCTTCTGAGAATGTGAGCTAGTTTTGCTACTAGAAGATCCCTTGGAGTTGTCAGTTTCCTTTCCAGAGGACTCTCTTGATGAGCATCTTGTGCCTCCAGGTTGGGCCTTCCTCGAGGTACTTCTCCATGTGTGGCCACTTATGGGACCACGTTTTCATATTTCAAGTGGACTTTGACTTCTCTTCGTATGTCGTCGGTCCACATGACCGGTCACAGGTCCATGCTACAGCTGCCTCTATATGTCGGATAAGATCTGTAGCAAGACTGCATTAATTTCCATTTGTTTTTCTTTCTCTTTTATCAATCTCTCGTTTTCAGCCTTGCAACTCGGTAATTCAGCCATGAGGCTCCTTACAGTTTCAGCCAAATCCAGAGGGGTTTCCACCGCCCTCCTTTCGTCAGACTATTCATCTTTATTGTGGGATCCATCCCCTACTTCATGGCGTGTCACCATCCTTTATGCTTGTAGTTTCCCGCAGTTTACTGACTGCTTGAGTGCTGACAAAACACTTGTTGTTAGCTAACAGTCTATTAGTTCATGAACAACACATGGTTCATATCTCTTAAATACACACACACAATAGAAAGCTTTCATTATTTTCTTCAGTAAGAGTTTAACTAGACTCTTTAGGAAAGAGGTAAGGTAGGGTGTCACCCTTAAAATTGTTTAAATATGGTTTTTACGCAACTTGTCCATGAGCCCAACCAGGCCAAGTGTTGTAACCATGCTCTGATACCAATTTGTAACACACCCGACCCCTGAGTGGCTTTCCTAGGGATGGGGCCTCAAAATTCCGTTCTCCTTAAGTGATCAAATCCTTCATTTGAGGTCTCTACCACACTGTACTCGTCCAGAGTTTTCCAACCATGGACACCATGCTCAAAACCGAGCACAGAACCGGCGGATATATCTCTTCGAAGTTCTTTGGGCATTTATTGGTTGAGGGCCATGTGGTGCCCACGTGGATTCACCTCACACATGTTATTTCCAAGTTCCTTCATCCATGGTGGAAGACCTTCCACAGTCTGATCCCATGACTGGACTTGCTCTCTTTCTCCTATATCAGTTGTGGAGGAATTCGGCGCTTCACGCCTCTTTATTATCTATGCACGAGACCGCTCGGAGTTACAAACCTCTGAAGTCCCGTAATCTCACCACGTGGCTCCGGCCTTCAAGTCGTTCGGTCTCTCTTCCATACTACATCCCAAATCCTTCAAAGTCCCGAAGTTCCGGACTCCTAGAGCCCCGGTCACTTCACAAACCGTGTTGGCTAGGTGGACACATATCAGGAACTAACACGTAGGAGGGGTCAAGGTGACACATGTTATGTTCCAATGGGCCTATAGGGCATGTGACGCACATGAAACCGAGTGACATGTGGCACGTCAATCTGGGGTCCACGTCACCTTGGGGGGCGTCACTGCACCACATCACCCTCGGATCTCATGGTCGAGATCTGGCCACGTAGATTTATAGATCTACGACTCTGGTTACCTCGGGGATTCATTGTTTGGGAGTGTTGTGATGCAAAATATTCTTATCTTCCGAAGTGCCCAATCTCCAAACAAAAGGGGCTAGTGTCACGCATCCTCGGTATATCAATGACTGGGAAGGGACCCCGAAGGATCCCTCGATCTACGGTTCTGAGTCCTTCGTGGCTCCGGTCTTCGGGGTTTTAGATCCCGGTCTAGTTGGTCAATCAGGTTCACCTAACCGCCTGGGGAACCACCTAACATCAGTCAACCTTACGGGAAACCAAGTCTCACAGTTACCTTCGGCCAATATAAGGCTAGTAAGGTCGGTCATACTCCGAAGTCCCAGACTTCCGGACCTCCGAAGCCAAGAGGACATAGCTTCCTTAGGCTTAGCATAAGATTCTTGGGTATTGGTCATATGGGTCCTCTCGAATGGATATCGTCCACTCGTCTTCCAAACGAAGAGACCTCCCCTTTTCAAGGCTTCAACTTCGTTATCCTTCCAGAGCTTTACCATGAAATGGTTAAGGACTTGGGTCTGGAATCCCGATCGCACAGCAAGGAGTTTGAACTAGGTATCCTATTCAGACGGACAAGTTCAAATTGACATGATACCTCCTATCTCAGTTGTCTTACAAGTTTATGTCCCAAGAAGCCTCAAGAACTAAGTTGGGGCATACAGACTATCAGTCAGAAGCATAAGTTCACAAAAAGATGAGTGCATATACATATCATGACCATTCCACACAGAAACCATTTTTAAATACACACACATATATATAAATCAAAGCATTCATCCATTATTCCAGTTCAATACATAAAACAGGAAAATACTTATCAGAACCAGAAGGTGTGATGCGAATGCGGGAAGGGGTGCTCGTTTCCACCCAACCATAGGCTCAGTGACTCCCAACGGATTTACCACTAGACACCCTCGAGCTATACCACGATGCTCTACGATAGGATTATTTCTTCTAACTCGGCGATAGTAGGGACAGAGGTTACTCTCCTCCTCCCGCAGGATCTTGGCAACAGTTTACACAATACCAAGCAAGGAGGACCATCCTCATTTATCATCTTGTATCATAACATGTTAGCCATATCCCTGTGACCAGAACATGCTCATCCCTTAGTTCTTCCTTGAACCCGAGAGCTTAGCCTCTCGTCTCTGCACTCTTCGCAGGTCTACCTCTACCCACCACACCTTCCTTCCTTTCTCAGCAAGGTTGCGTGTGGCTCGAATTCCCAGTCAGTGATCAGGTCTAAAAGCCTTACAGATGGGTGTTCTGCCCCATCCCCTCATTAACTCTTGAGGAGGTCTTCCCACCTACCATCCTGACTGTAATTCAATTCTGGATCAGAGATTTGTTCTGGTTCTGGGCAATTAATATCCAGTAAGGTATTGGTTTGGTGGAGGTTAACGCAACCATTCCTAGTTCCCTTCACCATATATTTCATAGCATTTGTGGTCTCTCTTAGTACACCCCCCTTCCAGCAATCATGCAACACTTATCCATTTTCTAGTAAATAACAAAATTTACATTCATTGACCTTTTATACAAAGGTCCATCAAATCAAACATTCACACATATTGAGTTTTCCATAGTCTCTTGGAAAGTATGGTTATATTTACAAACTGGGGGAAACAGGGTGTTATAGTAACGTAGCATTCTTTTATTCTTTTTCAAGCTCATTAAAAATTTGAAAAAGACAAAAAAATCAAATATTTCAAAAAGAGGGGACGGGATATACATTCTCTTTTATCGGCAGCAAGATAGTCCCCCTTGGACAAAGCACATCATTTTTTTTGTTCACCAAGCATTGGGATCTAGTACAACCTTAGGAAGTTGTTCTCGTTACATAGAGTTGTGTCCTCCTCCGTTTGGTTACTCTTCCAAACATATGGAGAGTTTGTGGTGCCTCCTGTATCACATACTTATGTTAGTAATATGTTGCCTGAGTCTCATAATTTTGTCGTGTTTTTGTCCAAGGAAAGTTTTATCCAACCTGAATTGTCCATTCTACATTTGATCTCTTGACCTTCATGAGTCGGTCATCTCAAGAGTCCATTCAAGTTCGTATTCGGAATCAATGAAGTTATGTGCTTGATGATCGAGATCCTCCAGTCTTTCCCCGATGGCATGTCAAAGACCTCAAAGTAGTGAGTCTTACACTCTTATTGTACTCCTACCTGATTTTTGAAGATCTGGAAGTTGTTGCTCGAGCTATGAAGTTCTCATATCCAACCATAAGCGTCGATACTTCCTGAAAATGCATATCATATTATACTTGGATATCTTCAAATGATTTTGAGATGTAGATCCACTGTGTATTGTTCGCGGTTACACTTTTATTGACATTCATATTTGTCTCATAGTCATGATTACTATATATGTCACATGGATATGTAGTGTACTTGATTGGCAGCCATGCTTAGTTTATCCTGAGCTTGGGTATGCATGCATCGGAGATATTATCATTATTTTGCAGATGGCACGCTCACGAACACTCGTCTCGAGCTCACTCAGCTTCGTGCCTTCCTACTATGTAAAGATATTGTAATATATTTCGGCCATCAATTGCTCTTCTGACCTCACACATTAGGCAGCATCTTTTTGTTAATATTATGGTAGCTTCGGGAGGTATGAACCTCTATTATGACCTATGACCAGACTAGAATCCTCTAGAAGGAAGCAAAGAATTGAAGGAAACCCTAGACAAGTTGTCGGCTGGATAAATACATTTAAAATAAATTTATTGATACCCAGAAGGAGAAGTCGGCCCCAGTTAGCCTGCCCAGTTCACTATAAATACAGGGCACCAGTTCTCATTATTCATCATCTCAGCAGTTGCAGAGAGAGCCAAATCTGTGCAGGCAGTTGCAGGTAGTGGCAGTTTTGGTGCGCAAGTTTCTGGGAGAGCTAGGAAAGTGAGCGCTAGATTCTGGGTGGGATTATTTGTTCATCTTAGTTTCTATTCTTGCTTGGTGCATTAGCCTCTCTTGGTTATTGGATTGCTACCAGGATTCTCTTCTCAGTCAAGGCCAAGGTGCTCGGAGGGTGGCTTCGGCTAGTGGTTGGGTGACGAGGGTATCGTCAATGGTAAAACGAGCACAATCTTTTATATTCTAACAGGTTATGGGCCCACACCCCTTTAGTCAGCCTAAAACGTTGGAAGGAAACATAGCCACTAGATATTAATCTCGTTGAGGAACTGCTGCTAGGGTTAATAGCAGGAGCAGTTTCCAAAGCACTGCAGCTAGGGTTACTAGCATAAGCAGTTGCAGAAACTCTAATTCTCAGATCTGACACCTTGTGATGGAGCATCTCGCTCAAGGAGAAGATATTCAGATGTGCCCTAACTCAACGCACCTATTGGCTCTCTCAGAAAACAGAAATGATGAAGTTGAAGTTTTGGATCAAGGCATGACCAGTTACCAGTCAACCGAAGACATGTGTGAAACAATCAGTCTCTTACACTACTCAGCACTTACCGGGGCAATTGAAGACGATATGTGGATAATCGACAGTGGAGCTTCCAGGCACATGATGGGAGATCAAGCTAGACTCTCAAATCTAAATGAGAGAAAGACATCGTACAAAGTGGAGCTTGGNCCAGTCAGATATTTAGGAGGATCTCTCTACTACGTAACCTTCATAGATGACTATTCAAGAAAGACGTGGTTGTATCTACTAAAATCAAAAGACGAAGTATTCAACAAGTTCCAAGCATTCAAGGCAGAAATAGAAAACCTTGAAAACAAGAAGATCAAGACATTAAGAACAGATAATGGAGGAGAATACACCTCGAAGGAGTTCGTTGCATTCTGAAAATCGGCAGGGATTAGGAGGGAGCTGATTGTTCCTCGTAATCCTCAACAAAATGGTGTAGCAGAAAGAAAGAACAAATCTATCGAAGAAACAGTAAAATCCCTATAGAACGATCAAGATCTATCCATGTTTCTATGGGGAGAAGCAGCAATGACGGCAATATATGTATAGAACAGAAGACCTCATTTCATATTGAAGGACATGACACCAGAAGAAGCATTCTCAGGTAAGAAACCTAACGTAGAAAATCTAAGAATATTTGGATGTCCAGTTTACTCTCATATTCCCAAAGATAAAAGGAAYAAACTAGAACCCTCAGGAAAGAAGGGGATATTTGTGGGATATAGTGATTCATCCAAAGCCTATAGAATATATATTCCAGAACAACACAAAATAGAAGTAAGCAGAGACGTAATGTTCAATGAAAGAATGGCCTTCAGAAAATCTATTGAAGAAATTATAGAAGAATAAGAAATTGAAGAAACAAATGAAGAAAACATAGAAAACGAAAATAACGAAAAGTATCAACCTGATCACCCTATGGAGCCATGTGAGAATATTGATCCAAATATCATACCAAAGAACAAGAAATGACCAGCTTGGCTTGAAGCCACATTACAAGACACAGAAAGAATCAAGGTTCCAGAAGGAACATCCAGGAAGAGTAAAAGACCAAAAAGATTCTCAAGTTATGCAGCATACATGACAAAGATTCTAGATGAAGAACCTACTACATTCGAAAAAGCAGTCCAAAAGGGACAATGGAAAGAAGCTATGGCGGAAGAACATCAGTCCATTATGAAAAATGAAGTATGGGAAATTGTACCCAGACCTAAAGAAAAATCAGTGGTAACCTCAAAATGGGTATACAAGATCAAACATGCAGCAGACAGAAGCATGGATAAATACAAGGCAAGATTTGTGGCCAGAGGGTTATCCCAGAAGGAGGGAGAAGATTACGACGAAACCTTTGCTCCAATGGCAAGATATACCTCCATCAGAGCTATCATATCTCTTGTCGCTTCCATGGGATGGAATCTACACCAGATGGATGTAAAGACAGCCTTTCTCAACGAAGCTATTGAAGAAGAAGTATATATTGAACAACCTCAAGGATTCGAGGTACATTCCAGAGACACTCACATTTGCAGATTGAAGAAATCTCTATATGGACTCAAGCAAGTTCCAAGGGCTTGGTACGCCAGAATGGACAGCTATCTAACAAGACTTGGTTTCTCCAAAAGTCATGCAGATGCAAACCTTTATTACAAAGTCGTGGATAACGCACTTGTAATTCTACTATTATATGTTGATTATCTATTCATAATATGTGAAGAATCTCTAATCATCCAGTGCAAGAAGGAATTAGCCTCTGAATTCGATATGAAAGATCTAGGTCTCATGCATTATTACTTGGGACTAAAAGTATGGCAGAAGCGTGGTGAAGTATTCCTTGGACAAGGAAAGTACGCAATAAATATCCTTCAGAAGTTTGGAATGATGGACTGTAAGTCCATGGACACTCCTATGAATGCGGATATAAGAAAAGTAAAAGTTCCAGATTCCGATCCAGTAGATCCATCTCTATATCGAAAACTAATTGGATCATTGATGTATTTGGTAAATACTCGACCAGATATTTGCTTTGTTGTAAATACATTAAGTCAGTTCCAGGTGGAACCTAGACAAGAGCATTGGATAGCTACAAAGCATGTCATAAGATATATTTGTGGGAATATAAACTATGGCTTGAGATATACCGCATCCAGTGATATCCAACTTCATGGATTCACAGACTCTGATTGGGCAGGAAGTGCAGAAGACATAAAGAGTACTTCAGGTATGTGTTTCAGCTTGGGCTCTGCTATGATGTCTTGGGGCAGCAGGAAACAGAAGTTTGTCGCACTCAGTACAGCAGAAGCAGAGTATATGGCAGCTTGTGAAGCATGCACAGAAGCAGTATGGCTAAGGAAGTTAATCTCTGATTTATTTGATCAGACTCCATAATCGACCATAATATATTGTGATAATCAAAGTTGCATAAGATTATCCGAACATCCAGTATTTCATGAAAGGTCGAAGCACATTGAGATCAAATACTACTTTATTCAAGATAAAGTCCAAGAAGGAGAAGTAAAGCTCGAGTATATCCCCACTGATGAGAAGACAGTAGATATCCTGACAAAACCTCTATCCAGAATCAAGTTTGCATATTTCCGAGAGAAGATGGGGATCGTGAAAATAACTCCCTTAGCTGAAAGGGAAGATTCTCCAAGCTAGGAGAAGGTACGGAAAAATATTCATGAAAAACATTTATTTTTGTGATTTAAATAACTCTCCAGTTAGGAGGGAGCACTAAAACATTATTTATTTTATAATTGAAAAAAAAAATAGTCCAAATTGGACAGATCCTTTCCTGTTCGGAAAGTGGATTGAGATTTTTGACGGTGACTTCCCATTGTAGTTAACATGGGAGGCAGACTGATTGTTGATGTATCATAGACAGCGACTTCCCATTGTCGTTAACATGGGGAGTGGTCTAGGACAGTCATTTTGCTTGGCATTCACTCTAAGTAGTGGTCAAGTAGAATGGTCTGCCTCGTCAGGTAGTCATTCTTTCGAAGTTCACAGTTGTGAGCAGTTTCGAAGAATGATTTGTTTTGGAGGTTGATTCAGGACAGACATTCCTTAGGGTTATACATTCTCTCCAGGGTGTACTTTTGATTAGTGTAGGAGGAATGGCCCAGGGTGGGGAATGGTCCGGATAGTTATTCCTTAGGGTTATACATTCACTCCAGGGTGCACTTTGATAAGTGTAGGAGGAATGGCCCAGGGTGGGGAATAGTCCAGGCTCAGCAATCAGGGACAGTCATTCCTTAGGGTTTATACATTCTCTCCAGGATGCACTTTAATTAGTGTAGGAGGAATGGCCCACGGTGAGGAATGGTCCAAACATTTCTTAGGGTTTATACATTCTGTCCAGGGTGCACTTTAATTAGTGTAGGAAGAATGGCCCAAGGTGATAAATGGTCCAGGCTCAGAAATCAGAAATAATCATTCTTCCTTGTTTGAGAAGAATGGGGCAGATAGCCCATTGTTGAGATTCTATACTGAGGGCAGATATTCTTTCAAGATCGCACAGACATGAGTGAAAGATTGGCCCAAATGATTCAGTTTTTATCATAACATTGTTTCTATGCAGGTTGCTATCAGATGTTTGTTATGAAGAAAATATAACAGTAGATATACTACTGTGGTGGATTTGTTCCACTGTTTGTGACTATGTTTCACGGATTGAGTAGTTGCATACTACCTGAATAGACACAGGTGTGTTCTATCAAATTGATATTGTACCAGTTGTCATAGGAGATTATCCAGTTGGATAATAATGACGGTGATCGTATTGCTACCAGTTGAATGGTCTATTGTGCTCAAGACCATACCTCCCTAGCTAGGAGGGAGTGTTAATATTATGGTAGCTTCGGGAGGTATGAACCTCTATTGTGACCTATGACGAGACTAGAATCCTCCGGAAGGAAGCAAAGAATTGAAGGAAACCCTAGACAAGTTGTCGGCTGGATAAATACATTTAAAATAAATTTATTGATACCCAGAAGGAGAAGTCGGCCACAGTTAGCCTGCCTAGTTCACTATAAATACAGGGCGTCAGTTCTCATTATTCATCATCTCAGCAGTTGCAGAGAGAGCCAAATTTGCACAGGCAGTTGCAGGTAGTGGCAGTTTTGGTGCGCAAGTTTCTGGGAGAGCTAGGAAAGTGAGCGCTAGCTTCTGGGTGGGATTATTTGTTCAGCTTAGTTTTTATTCTTGCTTGGTGCATTAGCCTCTCTTGGCTATTGGATTTCTACCAGGATTCTCTTCTCGGTCAAGGTCAAGGTGCTCGGAGGGTGGCTTCGGCCAGTGGTTGGGTGACGAGAGTATAGTCAATGGTAAAACGAGCACAATCTTTTATATTCTAACACTTTTATAGTCCAAAAATGCCACATCTATGCATCTAAGACATTGGCCCATCCATTTGCATACTTTGCCAAAAATATTGTTGAGGCTTCCTTCTAAAAAAACCTTTTTTTGGATAGTGTATGTGCCATGTTGCACTAATAGTCTACATACACACGCGTGTTGCATGCTACTTAGCCCACGCACACACATGTGTTGCATGCTAGTTAGCCTATGTTTACCTCCAAAAGTTGCAAAAAATATAAAATTGCGTGGAATTCGGCAGAGTTTACGGGCTATGGAGGATTTTCTAACCATGTTACCCCTTGTAGCCCATCCCCAAACCAAATAACCATATTTTTCTCATATAAAAAGAGGTCTTGGGGAGTCATTTAGAGACATGAACAAGAGAATAAGAAAACTCTGCCAAAATCCCTTCCCTTTCATTGCCCAAGATTTGCATCTTGCTCTGAGTTTTAGCCTCAGCTTTCCCCTCCAACCATTCTCCTTATGCAACCCTTCCTCCTTCCCTTGATGGTATATTGGTTGTGAAAATCTAACGTGGGATTGATGTACTTGGAGCCACGACAGAGGAGCCCGAACTTGGTTCGTAGAGCGGTCGTCAGCAAAGGTTGTAACCTTTTTTTATCTTGAATTTGAATAAAAGAAATTATCTTTGTCCCAAAATCCTATGTTTACATGTTCTTGTTAATTTGAGCATTTATCTATATATTTAGGATTTTAAAGTGATCAGTAGAGATTGTATACGTTGTTGCACTATATTCCTAACCCCTTGCAGGTCAGCTTTGGGAGGAGATCTGTGATCTAGGAGGTAGCAACAAGCAAAAGAGGTCTACACCAACCGTAAGTATTGAAGGTGCACTCATTAACCCTCTCTTTCCTCTTTCTCTTATCACTTAGTTTAGATGGTTTTGGGGTAGATTAAAGGTAGATCAGTCTTTTAAGGGAGTTATCGCTCTCCCTATTCCTTAGACCCAGTTTAGGGGTATTTTCCCCGCAACAATCATGAACGGCTCTTCTTTTAGTACGCCATCCTTGTGCACTTATACCGGTATGCGTTGTATTCTTCAAGTTGTTTCCCTTTTAGTGTGCCATTCTTACGCGCTTACATATACGCGTGCGTTATATATATATATATATATATATATATATATATATATATATGTTAAAATGTGTGCTATAATCCTTTTTAAGTTGCACACACTCTTTAACACAAAGAACGTGCACTAACTCAATGTGCGCAGAACCAAACCAGGGTCTTGTTCGTTCAGCTCACCAGTTTATATGAAAAGTACAGTTACATTTATATGTACAATTGGGGTTCATCCTAGGAGTATTTCATGGCAAGCCAAGGTTGGTTAGCATTACGGTTGGCCATCTCTCCTCTGGGACTATTTTCTAAATGATTTCCTTGAGGTTCTTCCTCTAAAAAATCTTCTTCGGGAGAATATCTAGGAATAAATGGAGGAGAATTAGGGGGAAGTGGTGGTTCACCAGCACTAATAGAGAAGTATTCTTCAAAACTTAGCTCAGAAGGGTGAGAAACTCCATTGAATATATTGTAATTAGGGGTTGTGGTGGTTGGGCTAGTTGTATTGGTTGGAACACTGGTTTTGGTTGGTTTTTCGGGTTTGGTTTGTCTATGTCTTTCAAGGAGAGGATATTCCACAAGTTCGTGACCAGTTTCTTACTAAATGCTCGAGTTAGGGTATGAGAGCACTGCAGCAATTGAGCGACATCAACAGCGTCTAACCTGGGAGAAGTTGATGTTGTGGGGTGGATTTGGTATGCACTCTAATGACTTGAAAATTGAATAGGTGTAGGAACTGGAGCAAGTTGTGGGTCTAGGGTTTGCTCAGCATCAAAAGAATGGGGTTCACTGTGCTCAGTGGGATTTGTCTGCAGAGTAGAATGGGTATAATTGGGATTAGGAAATTCTTTATGAGCCATTCATTTTGTTGGCCCTCCTAGTGCCAATTATGTTCATGGGTCAAAATGGTTTGTCAATCAATAAGGGAGTATGCCTGATGGTGAGTCCCAATTAGACTAATTGTCGTTTGGGGTAGTAAACTTTGACCAGTATGTGGGTCTGGTTGCCACTGTGATTTTAAATAGCACAGAAGGAAATCAAATTTAATTCTAATAATTATTCTAATTCTAAATATGTTTGATGAAAACAAAACCTATCTATCTATCAGTCTAATCTATCCTAGTTAGGAGCTAATCTAGAAGAGTCAGATACAACATTAAATTATATTACACAAAAACTTTGGAAATAGGTGACAACAACAATGAAACCGATATGGCACATAAAAATTTATTTACTACACTCAACACATTGTCACTGCATCTGATAACAACCATGAACTCATTAGTTTTATTAAACATATACACAGAGAAGATTGCATATGCATGGTCATTTATAAAACCAATTAACATTC
>JZKD02S1672770.1:1611010-1630612 GCA_000966675.3 Picea glauca
CTTCACTCCTTGTGACTTCGCAACTTCGTGACTTGGAGCACCCAACTCTTGGGCCCTCACCCTGTGAACTTCCGAGTTTGCGAGACCCTAGATCTCTACCACCTGTCCTCCTCTGATTGGACGGTCCCGATCTTCTCGCGACTTCGCCACTCATGAAGTCTAAGGACTTCCTTCTCTGACCTCCGATGTCCGAATCCCCAATAGAGAGGATCTTGTGACACGTGTCCTTCCAATCGGACGGCTCAGATTTCCTCAGGACTTCGCTACTCGTGAAGTCAATATGCTCACCTCTGTGAGTCTCGGTGCCCGAATCTCCGAAATGGATGATTCTGCAACACGCGTCCTCCCGCAGACGGACGGCTCAGATCTATTTCACCTTGTCGCGATTTCTGAGGTCGAGTGCCCGAACTCTTGTCCTCCGGACCCCCGAATTCCCGAACGTCGATATCCCGATACGAACTCCTTCGGGACTTTCGCTCTACTTACGAGGATTTAAACCTCGAGCTCCCCTCGACAGATCTGACGGCTGTCGTCTATTCTAAGCGAGATCCAATGGCTCAAAATCTCTTTGGCTCTTGCATTCCTCCTACTGCTCCCTGGACGCAAAATCTTCAACGGTCCAGATCTTCTCAGCTGATCCAACGACATCTATTGCTCCTCCCGAGTTTTAGCGCTTTCTTCCTGCACTTGGAAGAATTCCAAGTGTCCAAAGGCCTCGACCTTCGCTCCTTTTCCCCTGCGAGCTCTGCGACTTGAGTCCTCCCCTGTGCATATAAAACGTTGTCCCTCATGAGCTTTGGGAACTTTGAACTCTTTCAGAGAGTTATCTGGCCTCTGCACTCCTTGCAGCTGTGGCTCCGTGCACTGAAAAGCACTATTCCTCCTGAGCTTACCAGGTCCGAAATTGGTCCTCCAGACACAATTTCTCCTCACACCCTTGGTCCAAATACCATTCAACTAGCCCATCTAGGGTCAGTGTCGAAACCTTGGATTTGATACCAAACTGTAGCACCACTTTTCACTCACTACAGTGTAGGTGTTACTACGTGGAATAACAACATTCTCACTCACAATTAATCACGTGCATTCAAAACAAGTTAAACACATTCAACGCAGAGTAATCATACGATTTACTGCCATCATCAACAATCAATACTATTTAACAACAATTCATATACACAACAGAATACACGATGATTATAATACACAGAGATACAGAAACATAATTAAAGCATCATCTGGTACTTATCTTTGAACAATGGTAGATTCCACCAACCAAGTGCAGGCCTTCCACGAACCTCCTAGCCTTAGACCGCACTACTCATCAGCTCAACAGTGGGTCACCCCCGAGCTGGGACTAAGCTCCACCCTAAGACAAGGAATCCTAGGCTAGGATGAGGTTACAGGGAAACAACACATAGCCACAAGGATGGGATTCTCTCCCAAGAGCCTCTCATGCTCACTGCCCACAGACCCTCATTTCCCACATGCCTGTTTCACCCCAGAAGTATACACCTTCTCTGTCACCTGGACAGTCCTTTGGATGCTAACCTCCCTTGCCTTGGGTTACAGCAACAGGTCGAACTGGAAGTCTTCAGGCTCTGTGGCAGCTACAAGGTTTCTTCTAGGAGTTCTCTCCTTCCTCTGTACACTCTCTCTCCTAGAGAGAGTGTTGCCCCACTAGCCAACAAGCCACATGCAGTCCAGCACTGCATGGCCACAACATTCAACAGGGAAAACTGACACGGGGTTTCCAACTGGTTCAACAATGGCGAATGGACTCACAGATAGGGCTTTGAACAAGACTCCACACATAGGCTCGATACTAAGACAGAGGATGTTTTGGCTTTTAAGCATCAACACATAGGCTTCTAGATCAGTGGATGTATGGGGTATCTCTTGCAGAGGTCGGACGGGATGCCCCGTTAAAAAAATCGAGAAGAATGGAGAAGAACCCCTCTCACGGCTCATCTTGGTCATTTATTCGCATGCACTAGGGTTGACACTTGTCACCCTTGGAACTGCATGTGTTCCATCAGCATGCATCCTCTTTGCACGTTTTCCCCTTGCCAGGAACTTAGGATAAACAACATAAAATGCACATGTTCTTTGGAATAATAATAAAATATTATTCCCAAGGCTTAAGCCCTCTAGGCTTAACACTTAGCCCCTTTTCCCACCTTCCATCCCCTAATTCCCTTTCCTTCTTTGTGGAAGCTCAGTCCCCCTTCACTCATTCATCGTGGTCGGTCTGCACCTGGCAGTGTTTACAAATTTTTATTAATTTGTTCTGCGTGATTACATATACAACAACAAGCTCCTGGCCTTCAACACTTAGGCTCCTTGGCCTAACAAACACATAAGCCACCAGCTTATAAAAAACTTGGCTCACCAGCATATAAAATATAATTACAATTCCTTTCAGAACATGATTTACAACAAGGCTCGGCCTTGGGGACACTACAGTCTTGGCATATGCTTGAGGTATATGATTGGCTGCATATCATTGATGTTTTCGTACATAGTTGAGACACATATCTTGTGATGGTATGTTGATGATATTGGTACATGCTTTGTACACATTTGACACATGACTAGAGGCATGGTTTGGTGATGTCGGACATCTAGTTGAAAGATGTTCTTGGTGATCTTGGAATATGCTCTATGTGAGTGGATCTGGTTTTGTTGATGTTGAGTATCAATGATGGTGACAGGCTGATGATGGTATGTCAATGACAAGTTGATAGTGACAGGTTGTTGTGACAGTGACAGTGGCAGGTTAATTGATATCTCAGTGACAGTATCAGTGGTAGTGATAGGTTGAGTCTACACTTATATTTCAGGGTGGCAGGATGGGGTAAGGAAAGGGGGTTGTATCCTCCTTTTGGTTGGATATGGAGAATAGTTGGAGCTTCCTTCAGGTCGGAGCATGTAAATTAGGAAGTCGTAGCCTCCTTCTAGTTAAATCCAGAGAACATAGGGAGTTGGAGATTCCTTCAGGTTGGAGTCAGTAAATCAGTCAGTTGGAGATTCCTTCAAGTTGGAGTCAGTAAATCAGGGAGTCATAGCCTCCTTCTAGTTGGAGCCAGAGAACACAAGGAGTTGGAGCTTCCTTCAGGTTGGAGACGATAAATCAGGGAGTTATAGCTTCCTTTAGGTTAGATCCTGTAAATAGGGGGTTGGATCCTCCTTTCAGTTGGTGCTAGAGAATTGGGCACTGGTGGTTCCTATGGATGTAATCTTGATATATATAAGAAAGCATTGTGTGGTTTTCTCCCATTTTGGTTTCCATGTAAATTCTAGTGTACTGTGTATTTGATGTGATGTTGTTGAATGGTATTGCTTATGGTTATATGATCATGATACATTGAATGAAATAATATATGATATACCAATGATAAAGTTGAAGTATATATATTGTGATTAAAAGTGGTAAAAGTGATCATACTAATTCACCCCCCCTCTCAGTATTCCAACAAAGGATGTGTTGGAACATTGGGTTCCATCGTAAAACTCATCTTATCGGTTAAGGGATTTGACTAATTCTTTGGGTCGATGGTAAACTAAGATATTATTTGACCATGTCCACTTTGAATCCCATATCCACCTTTTATGGAAAGGTACAACTAACTCCATCTTGTGACTGTTGGTTTGGTCCATGACCATTACCTATTTATATATGATCCTTATGGATTGGTCTATCAACATTGGGAGAGACCTTTTTCTCTCTCATGGAGTGTGCTTGTGATTTAGTGCAACTTTGTCTTTAGACACCACAACTGCTCTCAGATCCTCCACTACCATATGCAGTTGTTTTCCTGTCCCAACATGGTATCAGAGTTGTTAGTTTTATGATATTAGGTTCACATAGAATGAAAATGTGATTGAAATAGAGGTGAAGATGTGATATAGTTTTCTTGAATCAATGATGCATTGTTCAAAAATGGAGAGTCATTGGCAATATTTTTTTATTTCCCATCGTGGGTTATTGAATCGTGGAAATCCTTCCTTTATTTTCTATGAATCCTAGGTTATGACCTAATTCTATTGAATGTGTGGAATCCATATTGAATTGCGTAGTGGATATATCAACCAATCCACTAGTGGCTTTTGGTGGCTCATTTTTTCAGATCTAGTGGCTCATTGAAGGACTCAACCTACTAAGATTTAAAAGTTTATCGGAGTTCTCTTATGCTCACACATCAACTACCAAATTTTTCTTGGCTCTTTTAAATTTGGGTCGATTTAGTTGCTGGAAAATGAGTTTGTAACGATGATTTACCAAACCATTGTTGGTTTCTTGTGTGGGTTTCTTTGCTTATCAACAAATTAAAGACCAACTGATATTTTCCTCATGCCCACCCCTTTTCTTGGCTCAACTTAGCAATTGATGAAAAATCGACGCATATTAACACTTCACTCAACTCAAATGTGGATCAACACTCTCTACTCCATCCAACTGACTATGTTCTGACTAGAAAAGATTCTACTCAACCTAGCTCCCACATTCTTTTTGTTTTGACTGTAGTCTTCCACTCAACTGGTTAAAATGATCAGTCTATTGTCAACTGAAGGAGAGTAGCTTGACCAACACTCAATTTTTTTGTGAATCAACTTAACCATGCGTAGATGCTCTACCTTTCGTACCCTATCTTTCTTCGACATCAACATGTTGTTTCCTTTATTATTGTCGAATGAAGGAGGGTTCCATCGATCTATCAATTGGTGGAAAATTCTTCATTCCTTTTTTGGCTCAACTTGCTTATGACCATAAACACTCCCTTTGTAGTCACCCAACTCTTCAAACCACCATTTGCAAGATTCATATTGAAGGCTATGCATTCATGAAGATATATCCTTGGCATATGGTCTATTGCAACCTTTTTTTTTCTCTGCTTTTGACTAAGCATATACACGCTTGGTATAAGTCGACTGATGAAACTAGACTTATTGTTTGTGTTCGACTTCCCATCAACCCATTTTACTTTCAAACCTTCACACTAGAAGAATACAATACCCAACTAGCAAAAGAAATTTCCCATTTACATGCCTCCTTCGATGAGCTTTGTGAAGAAGTTGCTCCTCTTAAAGAAGATAAAAACCCCATGTTTGATGAATATTAGGCTTTAAGAGAATATTATGATGTCATATTGTTTTAGTTGACTAAGAAGGATGAGACTGTTAAGGGCTTGCAAGACTACAAATAAAACCTTGAAGTTCAAGTTCACAGACTACAAAATGTTGAGAAGAAGATCGATGTTGTTGAGCTTATAGGATTGCATATTACTTCTTAACCCCCTGTTTCTCTTTGTAAGAAATATGTCATTGATTTATGCATTAATACTAATGATTGTGTTGTTTCGACTATCTTTGAAAAACACACTATAGGTATTGGGTCTCGACAAATAAACAATATGGGATACACCAGAGGAGGAATTGGGATGAATGGGTAGGATATTGTTGTTCCTTATTTCACACACAATTGATTCTGCCCCTTTTGTTCAATTAGATATTTTCTTTGGTCCCTTTTCATTATGTTGATCCATTCTGATAGGTAATGATCTCGAAACTAGAATATAGGTTAGATTTTCCCCTCCATGCATATTTTGCATTATCCATTTCTTGTTTCATTTTGCCTTAGGATCGACCCCACTGAGTTGCGACATGAAACCTTCTTTGTTGTTTAGAAGTGTTTTAATTCATGTGGTAGAGAATAATTTTCATGGGTGCCCTAGTAAGAACCTTGTTTGCAGGTTGGCGACCATGTTGAAATACTTTCATAGGCTTGAGAGCCCTATTTAGTCCCACAATGACTTTGTATTGAAGAATTATATCTTCTTCTCGTCCTTATTCTACAAAATACCCTATGGGGCTCTCTCATTTATGTGTTAAGTTGTGATATTGCATTACATTATGTTGCTTGCACTTTTGAGCCTAGTGTCGACTTCAACTTGTTGTTGTTTATCCTCTTGCTTATGCATTCTCATCGGGTGCTAGCCTTGCAATATTTTCCTTTGCAACTTGACACATGTATCCCTAGAGGAAACTTTCCCTTGAGTGTCCATATACTTCACTTTTTTCATTGAATTGATCATAGGTATGTTCCTTGCGCTTGGAACTAGTTTGCTTTCTTGTGACACTTGTTTCCTTCACTACACTATAACATTATTTTACTCTTTTTCAGGCCTTGATAGTATGAAAAAAAAAAGGGCAAATAATGGAAAATAGCATGGGAATGAGTCTTCTTTACCATTATTTCCAACAGTTGAGCTGCCTATGAACAAAGCACAAAGTTTTGAGTCTAATCTCAACAATTTGGGTTAGTATGACTTTAGGAAACTGGACTAGTTACACATATTTTTACAATTTAATCCTCTGACTGGTTATTCTTCCAGTCACTATGGAGATTCTATCGTTTCCTTCTGCATTGCAAACTTATGTTGATGTTCATTTTCATTCCATGCTGCCTAAGTCACATATTTTGTCATTTTTTTGTTCAGAAGAAGTTTTAGCCTGTGTCGACCATTCTGTAGAATCCTTGACTTTGCAAGTTGGCCTTCCCCTATGTCAAGTGCATCTCAGAATCATAAGTATATTTTTCATGTACTTGTGCTAGTATGGAGAGTCCCCATTGAATTCCTACCGATGGGTTAAGCTCTTATGATCAACCATAAATAAAACAACAAAGCAAATAAAAATAAAAATAAAACTAAACTAAGTATGAATAGAACTCAAATGGAAACATGAAAATGTAACAAGGAATATCTACCAACAAGTTTGATCTTCGAATTAGTAACACCTAGGAGACATATGGGGATTTATGAATCCCCTCTTCCTCCTTGGGAGGGCTCTTGAGTCCCTCAAAATAGAGCACTATTCTCCTAACAATGGAGTAATAATGGCGAATAATTTCTTGTTAAACTTCTCAAGATGTGAGAAATGTAACACTTGCTATGAATTTGCAAATAGCTCTCAAGAGAATAGATGGATTCTCCAAAAGCATATTTGTTACAAAATATTTCCCCTGCAGACAGGTGAAATCTCCCTTTGGATATATATACCCCTATTCCAAGACAAAAAACAAAAACAAATGTCCACTAACATTCCTTTAGATCTATTATTTATGTCTATTGGCAGAGAAGATAGAATAATGAAGTGCGACTTACTCCTTTTCGACGGTTTTCATCATTGTTCTTCAATCTTTGGCCTTGTTGTCCAAGCTCCTATCAAGATGAAGAGAATCTGCAAGGAACATAATAGTACTTTCTACTTCTACAATATATCGTTAGACAAGAACATATCTATCTATATAGACATACACGTGCAAACAAAAGTATGAAGGAAATAGGGCAAGTTATGTATTATGAAGACATGGGAACTTACAACCTCGCTACGCTAGCATTCCTCCAAGCTTCCAATCTAGTCCTTGAATGCACTCTCAACCTGTTTCTCTTGATATCATAAGTATCAAACCTATGATTTCTCCCCCCTCTCTTCTACCTTGGAATTCCCTCATTATATAGGAGTCAGAGGCTTAACCACCATGGAGAAGATCACTCACTAGAACCACTAAATTGGGATCTCCAATATTTTTAGGGAGAAAATGTCTCTCAAGGATTTTAGGGAGAAAATATATCTCAAGGATTTTAAGGAGGAAATATCTCTTAATATCCATCAAATTAGGATATTGGTTTGAGAAAATATCTCAACCATGCATGAGATTCTCAAATTCTCCTTGAGATTAGGAAACTAAGTGTGAGGTGGATTCTCACACTAAATTAATTTACTTTTTTTTAATAAACATGAATAATACATGTGCACATAGTATTTTGACCTTCATATGATAAATTTCTCTCCTAACATGTCCAGGGATTATGACAAATGATCTTTCATGGTGTCAAGGTTGTGACACTCAATAAATTGCATGGGACACTTAGTAAGGTTCATATGACAGTTGATAAAATGCATGTGACACTTAGTAAGGTGAATACGGTAATTTAAGACACTTGTGACACTTAAGGCGTGTAAAATATGTGACACCTAAGTGTGAAATTTTGGTGTAATAGATGCCCCCTAAAGTCTGAGGCCAAAATGTTGGATATGTGTTATATTATTTTCATGACTAGAGCTAGTGTCTACATTGCGTTGGGTGTGTAGGAGGGTTGCTATCCCCCCCCCCCCCCCCCAATTCAGGGGGTTGTAGGGGGTGGATCCCGCTGCACGGGGTTTCGGGGGAAATTCCTTGGTTTTTGTGTCTATTTTTGGGCAATTTTTCAACACATCGTTTTCCTCTGATGATTTTCTATTCCGGTTAAGGAATTAGAGTTTTTGACTAATTTAATTCATTGGATTAGGGTTTTGGATGCCACTGGCTCCTATATGTATATTTTATTGTAAACAATGTATGTGTGAATGAATGTAGAAGATGTTGGTTTTCCCGGTTTGGGTTTCCAGGGGAAAAATCTCTGTGTAATGTGTGTATTTGCCATTGTATCTTTTTTGTTTTTTTTATTGAAAATATGTTTGGAGTAAATAATTGTACAAGGTTAAAATATACATTTGGTATCAGATCAATTATTGGCTTCAGGGGGACACCTTTGTGGTTAGTGGTTTGGATCAAGACTGTGATAACCCTTGTTACATATTGATTCTTTAGGTGAAGAGAATGGCGAGCAGTTCGAAAATAGAGATCAAGAAATTTAATGGGAAAAGTTTTGAGTTGTGGAAGCTCAAGCTGGAAGATCTATTGGTAGATAGAGATTAGTGGGTCACGATGGATCTAGGTACGACATCGACAAGAATGTCAGCAGATGACTGTAAAAAGTTGGATTAGAAGGAAAAGAGCACAATCTGATTGTGTCACTCAGATTCAGTATCACTGAATGTGTCAAGGGAAGCTACATTCAAGGAGTTATGGGGTAAGTTGGGAAACTTGTATCAATCTAAGTCCCTTGTAGATAAATTGTTCCCACAGAAAAAGTTGTATAACGTAAGGATGAGAAATGGAGATTCGATGACAGAGCATATGAATGCCTTCAATACTATGGTAAGTAAGTTTTTATCTGTTGAGATTAAAATTTCAGATGAAGATAAGTGTATCAGTTGACCGTGCTCTTTACCAGTCTCATGGGATATTCTAGTTGTGGCCATAGGTAGTAATACAACTACCTTGAGTTTCATTGATGTGGTCTCATCCTTGTTGGCATAGGAGATGAGACAGAAGAACATGGAAGGACAGATCACATATGCATTGTTTGCAAGAGGATGCTCCCAGGAAAGAAATAGATCTAAGTCCTCAAGTGGGACATCCAATTCTAAGGGTAGATCTAAATCTCCTGGAAAGTTTGTAAAGGTATGCTAGAGATTTGGAAAAGAAGGGCACTTCAAGAAGCAATGTAGATCCAAAAGCATTGAGAAAGTGAATGGATCTGAAGGTGCTCCCTCTATAGAAGAAAAGACCTCCAAGGAAGAAGGAGGAGATGTGTACTTAGATTCTTCAAGCACACATGCATATCATGAGGTGAGGTTGGTTGACTCATGAGCATATTTTCATATGACTCCCCATAGGGAGTGGTTCTGTGAATATGAAAGGTATGATGGAGATAATGTTTTCCTAGGTGATGACTTGACAACTAGAATCATAGGACAAGGAAAAGTCAAGTTGAGCCTCACAGATGGAAGGATTAGAACACTTCCTGGTCTTCTGCACATTCCAGGATCCATAAATTTGATTTTTGTAAGAAAAATGGATGATGTAGGGGTAAAAACAATATTTTAAAAGGAAACCTGGAGGATGGATTAAGGAGCAATGGTGTTGCTGAAGGGAGTTTGGATTGGAACTCTGTATAAGGTGCAAGGTAGCACCATTAATAATCGATGTAATAGTTCCATTGTTCCTGATATTGGAGCTGAAGAAGAAAAAACTCCTACTGTCTCTGGAGAAAAGGTTATTTTGTGGCATCAAAGACTGGGGCATATCAGAGAGAAGGGACTTCAAATACTATAAGGTAAAGGTATGGTTGAAAGTATATCTAAATCCTCTCTGGATTTTTATTTCTGTGAATATTGTGTATATGGGAAGCATAATTGGGTAAGATTCCCCTCTAGTGCAATGAAGGCAGAATAATTTTTACAGCTAGTGCACAATGATGTGTTTGGACCTGTGTCAATTCCATCATTGGGAAAATCTGTGTACTATATCTCTTTTACAGATGACTTCTCGAGGAATACTTGGATAGATTTCCCGAGGAAGAAATATGAAGTCTTTGATAGGTTTAAAGAGTTTAAGGCTCTTTTTGAGAATCAAACAGAGAAAATAATTAAGGTGTTGAGGACATATAATGGTGGAGAGTTTTGGGGGAATGAATTTGAATAATTATGTAAGAAGCGCGGTATAGCAAGGCATAAGACTACTCCATATACATGCCAAGAGAATGGAGTTGCAAAAAGGATGAACATGACGTTGATGGAAAAATCAAGGTGCATGCTCATTGGTGTCGGGTTAGGGAAATAATTTTGGGTAGAGGCCATGGGAACTGCTTGTTAACTAGTCAATCGATCACCGTCATCAACATTGGATGATAAGACTCCACATGAGGTATGAACTGGTAAGAAAACATCTCTCACACATCTCAAGGTATTTGGCTTTGAGGCCCATGTTCATGTTCCAAAGGAAACATGAGTAAGCTAGATAAGAAGGATTAAAAGTGTAGATTTATTGGGTATAAATATGGTCTCAAAGGTTATAAGCTTTGGAACCTAGAACTAAGAAGGTTGTGTATAGCCGAGATGTGGTATTTAGAGAAATAAAGGATGCTGTCAAATAGGAAATCCTACCAAGTAAGGAAGAACCATAGAAAATAGAGTTTGAGCCAAAGGATTATGAATTAGACTCTACAAAAGAACATGAATCAGAAGAAGAATATTGCCATACTCCATTATTGAGGAGATTGATGCGGGAAAAAGAGTATCGGAAAGGTATACTCCACCTGATTTCCGTTCAAATTTTTCTTTTTCTATTACTGATGATGATCCTATAATTTTTAGGGAGGTAGTGGATTCAGAGGATGGAAAACTCTTGAAAAAGGCCATGGTTGAAGAAATGGAAACCTTGGATAAGAATGAGGCTTGGGATTTAGTGGAATTGTCGACTCGAAGAAATCCCATTGGCAACAAATGGGTATTTAAAAAGAAGTTGAATGCAAAAGGAAAAGTGGAGAAATACAAAGATCGGTTAGTAGCAAAGGGTTATTCCCAGGTTGAGGGAATTGATTTTGGGGAGATTTTTTCTCCTGTTTCCAAGTTAATTTCTATTAGATTTTTGTTATCTGTTGCTTTTACGTTTGATTTTGAAGTAGAAAAGATGGATGTGAAGACAATATTCCTACATGGGGCTCTGAAAGAAGAAATATACCTGAAGCATCCAGAAGGATTTGTTGTGAAGGGAAAGAAGGAGCTGGTATGCAAGCTGGAAAAGTCACTGTATGGATTAAAACAATAACCAAGGATGTGGTATCAAAAATTTGATACTTATATGTTGGGACTTGGATTCACAAGAAGCAAAGAGGATCACTATTTTAAATTAATTGGTGATCATTCGATTTATTTGGTCTTGTATGTGGATGACATGTTGTTGATAGGAAACAACAAGGAGATTATTCAGGATGTGAAAACTTAGTTGTCCTCTAAATTTGACATGAAGGATCTTGGTGCTACAAATTTTCTAGGGACCTAGCCCCCAAACTTCTCATGTAGGTAGAATAATATATTTCCATGTAATAAAGGAATATACTAGTTAATAAGGCCTATTTAATAAATATGAACAAGTCAATGTAAGAATACCTAATAGAAGCTTCCACTTCTAGAAATATCTTCCTCTAGAATTTTCTTTAGAAGATAGAATTAGTATAAATAAGAGTAGAAGGTATGAAAGGGACTTGTCTTGTGAATTAATATAATAGATCTCTACTCTGCTGGAGGTTTCCCCCTCGAAGAGGCAAGTGAACATTATTCCCTATCAATAAAGGTATTATTATGGTGTTGTGGAATCCATCTATTTTGTTGTTCCATTGTTATTATTTGCAGTATCTCTATTTTCTATTGTTAAATCCACTATTATTAACTGCAATATTTCTTCTTATGCTTTTATAATAGGTCTAGTACGTAGCAAATGGTATCAGAGCACCTTTCTTGGCATAAACTTTGGGTAATTTGTTTTTTTGGGTAGAGACGTATTCTGACGTCTTAAAGCTACATATATCTGTTGTTTTGTGCACACATCTGCAGTCAGGAAAGAATACATGCATGGACTACAAGTGGTACTCAAGCGCACATTATTGGCCACCCTTGTAACCTCGATTGGTACCCCTTCAAGTGGTAGTGCATCAGACAACACCTGTATATGGATTGGTCTAGATATTCTAAAGCCCTCTGTAGATAAACCGATTGGATTCCTAACTGTTATAGTGCCAACGAGAATAACATTGGGGAATATACTCTCTAGTACTTGGGTAGTCGGGTAGTACGGCTAAGGGCATGATCTAGCCTCCTTAGTTGGCGCCCTGAGATATTGGGTCGAGTACTACTGTTGGACCCCACACGTATATCAGAGAGCTATAACACAAGGTAAATCCTTGTCTGTAGAAACCCATAATACCCTAAGTTCTTAACCCTTGGGACGAAAACATAAACAAAATAGACAAGATCTATGGCCGTGCAACTATGCCTCTTGCATTCTAGTTGCGAAATTCCTACATATTTCTTCCTGTTAAGCATTTGGCCATTTCATCACTGCAATATTATTCATATTGGAGTATAAATCCACAAGAGTAAATTATTTTATTTTGGGGTCTTGCCCACCCCATTATTTGAGACCTATCCCATTGGATTCTTCTCTTCACCCTAATCAGAGTGTTACCTATCATTTTCAACCCTTTTTTTTCCTATGGACCCGACCCCTTCTCGACACCCTTATTTGACACGTATTTCATTGCATTACTCTTTTCACACTGAACACACTCATATATATCATTTTTCATTCTTCTTCTTTTTTTGTGGTCCCACTTCCCCTCTTCAGTTTCCCTCCACCCATGGCCACCACTCACAACCAAGAATTCCTTCACTTGCAAGATGAATAAAAACAACACAAGGTAGACATCCACAAACTAACCTATGAAATTGCTTCCAATAATTCCTGCTTGGACACCTTAGAGGCCAAAGTTACAGGAGAATTGGAAATGGTTAAGGGTGAATTGTCCTCCCTCACCCAGTTGTTGAAACAGTCCCTTGGATATCCCTCCATTTAAAAACCTTCCCACTCTGAAGGTGATATGGCCCTTGATTCCAATTCCCTTCCTCTTGACCCCCATCTTCCCCGCGTTGAAGTGAACAAATTTGACGGATTCGATCCCACTGGTTGGGTCATTCAAATGGAACATTATTTCTCCTTGCATGGCATTACTGATGATCTGGCCAAACTTTGTTATGGTGTCCTCTATTTGGATATTGAACGTTGAAAATGGTGGCAATGGTGTTGAAAGACACGCCTGGGGTATGTTGCTTGGACTCGATTTGTGGCAGAGCCATATGACTGCTTTGACACTGACACCCACTATCTTGGCCATTTGACCAAGTTGAAGAAATTTGGCATAGTGGAAGAATTTATATCTACCTTTGAACACTTGTCTTTTAGAATGGAGGGCATGTTTGATGCCTTCTTCAGAGAATTTTTTATCAGTGGCCTCAAAGAGGAAATTTGAGCCCAGGTCCTAATGGCTCGCCCTCACACTTGGTTGGAAGCTACTCAATGTGCTAAGGAAGCCCAAAAAATTGTTTCTGCTTAGAACCACAAATATTTCTTTGTTTTACGCACTTGACCTACCGACCCTGCCCCTCCTCCCACTACCCTCAAGATCTAGAAATTAACTCGGGATGAAATGGTGGAATGCCAACTCAAGGGCCTTTATTATAATTGTGATGAAAAATATTTGTTGGGGCATAAGTGTAAGGAACAAAAGTTGTTTATGGCCATCTCTGAGGATGTTTCTGAAAAATATATTGAGACCCCCCTATGGAAAAGTTACCCGAGCCAACTGATATTACTTCGCCCTCTGACCAACCATAAGTAGAACCGATCATTTTATTGAATGCTCTCATTAGATTCTTTCCTCCCGAAACCTTCAAGCTCATTGAATACATTAAGAATTGAAAGGTCATCATCTTAATTGATACTTCCAACACTCATAATTTTATTCACCGTTGTATTTCCCAAGAAACCCATTTCTATATACATGCAATCAACAACTTTCAAATCATGATTTCCAATAGAGGTTCCATGAAATGTGGGGGGCGTTGTGAAAATTTGTGTCTCCAAATTGGGAAGTAAAACCTGAAATCTCATATGTTTTCTATTGACATGGGTGGTTGTGATATTGTGCTCGATGTGGAATGGTTACACACTCTTGGTCCTGTCCTCATGGATTTTAAGGAATTAACCATGCAATTCGAACAAGCGGGACAATAATATAAATTCCAAGGAATCACAACAGGCTCCCCTAAGATCATTGGTTCCCATCGAATGGAAAAGCTCCTCAAAAAGGTCATTCCAACATTATTTTCCAACTCCATTCTATTCAAGCAATTGGCACACCTGTGGTGCATCTTGACATCCAATGTATCATCTCCAAACACTAAGCTTTTTTTTCCACTCCCCAGGGACTTCCTCCTTCTCATGGTGTTCATGATCATTCCATTCCACTCATCCCCAACAATCTTCCTCCCAATGTTCACCCTTATCTTCATCCCTTTTCCCAAAAGAATGAAATTGAGAACATTGTTCAAGAATTGCTAGCTGTAGGTGTTATCCTCCCTAGTACCAGCCCCTATTCTTCCCCTGTGGTCATGGTACTAAAAAAATAAGGTACTTGGCACATGTGTCCATACTTTTGCATCCTCAATAAACTCACTAGCAAAGAAAAATTCCCCATTCTTGTCATTGATGATATCTTGGATGAATTAGCTGCTCAATATTTTACTAAACTTGATCTTCGTTTTGGCTACCACCAGATGCATATGCAAGAGGAATACATTCCTATGACTCCTTTTCACACTCATGAGGGTCTATAAGAATTCTTGGTCATTCCCTTTGGCCTGTGTAATGATCCCTCCACTTTCCAAAGTCTCATGAACCATGTTTTTCGTCCCTTTCTCCGTCATTTTGTCCTAGTTTTCTTTGATGATATTCTCATCTATAATAAAACCTAGACAAACCATTTTACCCATGTGGATCAAGTGCTCAGTCTACTCTCTCATCACCAACTTTTTCTCAAGAAATCCAAATGTTCCTTTGTATCTTTGGAAGTGGATTACTTGGGTCATATCGTCGAAAACGATGGTGTAAGGGTGGATCCCAAGAACATTGAATCTATGTAGGATTGGATGCACCCAAAATCTCTCAAGAGCTTGCGTGGTTTTCTGGGTTTAACAATATATTATCGCAATTTTGTTAAGAATTATGAAAAAATTGTATTGCCTCTTATTGCTCTCCTAAAAAAGAATGATTTCACTTGGACTCCAACAGTTGATCAATCATTTGAAGCATTGAAAGAATCCATGTGCACAACTCCTATCTTGGCCCTTCTTATCTTCACAAAGACTTTTTTCCTTGAATGTGATGCCTCCGGGAAAGGAATTGGCGCAATACTCATGCAATAGGGTAGACCCTTGGCCTTTACTAGCAAACAACTCTAGGAGCGACATCTTGGCCAATCAATACATGAAAAGGAAATGTTGGCTATTATGTATGTTGTGGATCTCTAGAGTCCTTATCTCTTGGGTCAACGATTCCAAATTAAAACAGACCATCAGAGCCTCAATCATTTCCTAGAACATAGGATTTCATCCTCAGAGCAACAAAAATGGGTGACCAAGCTATTTGTCTATTATTATCAAATCATTTATAAGAAGGGAAAATAAAATGTAGTGGCTAATGCTCTGTCCATAAAGTATGAAGAAGAAGGATCCCTTTTTTCCCTCTCCTTCATTGTACCAGATTGGCGCGAAGTTGTTTTCTAGGAATGGATGCAATAATCCAAAAATTCTCGACTGATCCAACAATCACAAGATAATTCTCTAGTTTCTCTAGTTTACTCTTGGCATAATGAAGAGATTCGCTACAAAGGGCATTTATATTTAAGCCACTAGCCGCACCTTAAATCCACGGTGCTTTCTAAGCTTCATGCTTCACCCACAACAGGGCATTTCTGGTTTACCAAAACCTATGAATGAGTTAAACGTTCCTTTTTCTAGGATGGTATGAAACAAGACGTACACACCTTTATGGCTGAATGTGATGTCTGTCAATGCAACAAGGGGGGAACTATTAAAGCTCCACACACACTACAACTGCTTCTGATTCCGCCATCTATTTGGAGGGACATTTCTATGGATTTCATTGTGGGATTTGTTGAAAAGTCAACAAGAAACATGTGTCTAATTTATTTTTCCCTTAATTAAATTAGACAATAAATATTAATCTATTATCTCATTCATAACTGAGTGATTTGGAATTGTAACAGAATTATAAGTGTAGTTAAGTGAGTTAATCTCAGTTGCATTAGTGAGAGTTTAGTGAATTAATTATTCATTAATTCACAATCAGTGAACTCACATGCAACTGAAGATTCACCACGGTTAACTACATGCATGAAAATCCAGTGGAGACCCAGTTGAGATAACAGGTGAAAGGGACAGTTGGCTATCAGTTGTGATTTGTTCACACATGTATTGGATATGCTTATGAGCATGTGCAAACGAGGCAATTGAATTCATCGAGATTCATTGTGAGAATTCGGATTGCAGAGTTTGTGCAGAGGAGGCAGGTTGTCTAGACACAGGAATTGGCGCATGTATTTGCTAATTTGTGTATGACAGTGTGAGACGATTGTATTGTACTGAGAGCTCTTGGATTAGAGTTTTGTATGAGATTGTTTCATGATTCATAATTTACATAATATATGATAGTGGGGTTTTTAGCTTTACGCTTTCCCGGTAAAACTTATGTGTTGTGTGTTATTGATATTTCACTTTGTGCATTGTGGTTGTTATCGTGGTTTGATTGCTTCCACAATAATAATAGTAGAAATGATTATGTATTTAACAAGTGGTGGAAATTGTTAGATCAGGAGAATCGCAGGAATACATTAATTTGTATCAAAATTTCTACATGGTATTAGAGCCACGGAGGCCACAGAGCTACGGAAGTGAGGTGCGAACATAATTGCATTCTCCCAGGTCCCGTCTCTAGCTGGGTGCGAACTCTGCATTATCATAGGCAAATACACTAGTAGAGTGTGAACTTCCCTCACCCTAACAGTGAAGTAGGGTGTGAACTTGACAGGGCATTCTCGCAGGCTACAGTGGAGCAGGGTGCGAACTTGACAGGGCATTCTCGCAGGCTACAGTGGAGTAGGGTGCGAACTTGACATGCAAGTTCGTAGGATATACACAGGCAGGGTGCGAACTTCCCTCAGGTTGCTCTCAGGTGGGGTACGAACCTCCCAGGGCAAGAGGAAAGTGAAGGGGTTGAGTTTTGGGTTGGATAACATTCAAATTTGCAAGATTTTCTTGGTGCGACAGCTGATTCAAGATCGAAATGTCTTTCAATGGCTTGAGGTTGGAGTATTCACTCGAGGGAAGCTCTAACTACATTGCTTGGAAGGAAAGGATGGAGGCAGTGCTCAAAGACAATGGCTTGAAGGGTTACATTGACGCAGATGTTCCTAAGCCGGATGCGATAGACACTGCAAATCTTGATGCATGGAAAAATAAAGTAGCAAAGGCGAGGAGGATTCTGTTGGAGGGAGTATGAGACCACATTGTCTCAAGTCTCCATGTGAAAACCACACCATATGCAATGTGGAAGGTTTTGAAAGATCTATTCCAAAACAGTAGCGACCATAGGAAATTGGCACTCAAAGATAAACTTAGGAAGATAAATATGGAGAAAGGCGACACCATTCCAAAATATCTCACGAAGTTTGTCCAATGTCGGGATGAGCTTGGAAGTGTGGGAATAAAAATCGTTGCTAATGATTTGGTGAGCTTGGCGCTCCTATGGCTTCCCAAGAGTTGGCACAGTTATCAAGACTCTGTCAATGGAAGGGAAAAATTGCCAGATTGGGAACGACTGTGGTCGGATCTAGTGCAAGAGGAGTTTAGTTGGAACACCAGAGATGGATCTTCATCAAAGTGTGATGATGAAGAGGATTGTGCTTTGACTTCCAAGGCAAGGAAAGGGAAAGGGAAGAAATTGCAATCAAAATCCGAGTCTAAAGTCAAGAAGTTGGATTTGTCCAAAGTGAAGTGTTTTCACTGCCACGAACGTGGGCATCTCGCTACTAATTGTCCATAGAAGAAGAAGAAGAAGACGGTTGTTGGATCTGCAATTCGTGAGGCTCTTGTCTCACAATTTGAGCTTGATTTTGCTTTGATCGCATGCATGGCTTCAAGTGCATCAGGATCAATGTGGTATTTGGATAGTGGCACTTCCTTCCACATGACGGGAGATAAAGAGTCTTTCATTGACTTGGAGGAGAAAGATCTCATAATGCATAGAGAGATGGGCGATGATGGACGATACAGTGCGACTGGTATTGGTACCATTACCTTTAAGAGGGAGTCAGGTAAACCATTTCAATTGAAAAATGTTATGCATGTTCCAGGTCTGAAGAAAAACTTGGTCTCAGTTGCAATGTTGGAGGACAGAGGCTATGATGTTGTTTTTAGTAGTGGTAAAACCTACCTACGACATAAAGCAACATGTCAAGTCAAGAATATAGGGATTCGAGTTAAGAATCTCTACATGCTGGAGGTAGATGGCTACAATGCCATGATAGGCAAGGCAGAAAAAGTGGTGAGCCGGGATGAGGGTGAATTATGGCATAGGATATTGGGCCATATTCATCATGGAGCCTTGAAGATCATGCAACAAATATCTACTAGACTTCCAAGGGGAACACTTGCTCAGTCAGATCAGTGCAATGGGTGCACCTTGGGGAAGTATGTAAAGTCCACCTTTCATGAAAAGGACAACCGTGCTTCATTGATCCTGGAGAGAATTCACACGGATGTGTGTGGACCATTCTCGGATGCTTCAACAACAAAAAACAAATATTATGTTATTTTTGTTGATGAATTTTCTCGTAAATGTTGGATATTCTTCATGCAGAAGAAGGATCAAACATTCTCAAAGTTCTGTGAGTTTAAAGAATTGGTGGAGAAAGAGTCGAGGAAGCAAGTGAAGGCTCTAAGGAGCGATAATGGTGGAGAATACATCTCTAACGAATTCAAAGACTTCTATAGCAGAGAAGGGATTTGAAGAGAACTCATAGCGCCTCATAACCCACATCAAAATGGGGTCACGGAG
The DNA here is from genome assembly GCA_000966675.3 of Picea glauca. NCBI lineage: Eukaryota > Viridiplantae > Streptophyta > Pinopsida > Pinales > Pinaceae > Picea > Picea glauca. Next base: position 1,630,434 of record JZKD02S1672770.1, read on the forward strand.
AGAAAGAACAGAACGATCATGGGTGCAGCATGAGCAATGTTGCATGATCAAGGCCTACCAGTGTATTTGTGGGTAGAAGCATGCAATACTGCGGTTTATGTGCAGAACCATTGTCCTCATAGAGTACTTGGCATGAGTACACCTGAAGAAGCTTTTACTGGTAAGAAACCTGATGTTTC
>JZKD02S1672770.1:1631147-1665695 GCA_000966675.3 Picea glauca
TTCACATGGAGGGCTGCAAACCCATGGATACTCCTCTTCCAGGAAACTAGAGGAAAGAGGATGCTACTTCTGGAGAGGTAGTGGATGCTACTGTCTATCGACAGTTAGTGGGTTCGCTAATGTATTTAGTGAACACGAGACCAGACATTTGCTATGCAGTTAACCAACTAAGTCAAGCGATGGTTAAGCCTACCAAACTCTTTTGGAAGGCAGGAAAGCATGTCCTGAGATATCCGAAGGGCACATCTGAGTATGGATTATGGTACAGACAGACGAATGAGGTGAAGTTGCATGGCTTCACGGATACAGATTGGGCAGGTAGCCCCATGGACAGAAAGAGCACATCAGGAGGGATCTTTAGTATCGGATCTACAACTGTTTCTTGGTACAATAGGAAATAGAGATCCGTGGCACTTAGTTCAGCAGAAGTGGAATACATGGCAGCGAGCCAAGCTGCATGTGAGGTTATCTGGATGAGGAAGATCTTGGTTGGTTTGTTTGGTTCTCATTTAGATCCGACAATGATTTATTGTGATAATCAGAGTTGCATTAACCTCTCGATTAATCATGTGTTTCATGACAGATCTAAGCATATAGATATCCGGTATCATCATCTCAAAGATTGTGTGTAGCGGAAGATCATGTTGCTTCAATACATTCCTACGGAAGATCAAATGCGGACATTCTGACGAAGGCGCTCACCAGGAGAAAATTCGAATATCACAGAGACAGGATTGGGGTGAAGGATAATCCCTTTCTTGTTGAGAGGGAGTGTTGAAAAGTCAACAAGAAACATGTGTCTAATTTATTTTTTCCTTAATTAAATTAGACAATAAGTATTAATCTATTATCTCATTCATAACTGAGTGATTTGGAATTGTAACAGAATTATAAGTGTAGTTAAGTGAGTTAAGCTTAGTTGCACTAGTGAGAGTTCAGTGAATTAATTATTCATTAATTCACAATCAGTGAACTCACATGCAACTGAAGATTCGCCACAGTTAACTACATGCATGCAAATCCAGTGGAGACCCAGTTGAGATAACAGGTGAAAGGGACAGTTGGCTATCAGTTGTGATTTGTTCACACATGCATTGGATATGCTTATGAGCATGTGCAAACGAGGCAATTGAATTCATCGAGATTCATTGTGAGAATTCGAATTGCAGAGTTTGTGCAGAGGAGGCAGGCTGTCTAGACACAGGAATTGGCACATGTATTTGCTAATTTGTGTATCACAGTGTGAGACGATTGTATTATACTGAGAGCTCTTGGATTAGAGTTTTGTATGAGATTGTTTCATGATTCATGATATACATAATATATGATAGTGGGGCTTTTAGCTTTATGCTTTCCCAATAAAACTTCTGTGTTGTGTGTTATTGATATTTCACTTTGTGCATTGTGGTTGTGATCGTGGTTTAATTGCTTCCACAATAATAATAGTAGAAGCGATTATGTATTTAGCAAGTGGCAGAAATTGTTAGATCAGGAGAATCGCAGGAATACATTAATTTGTATCAAAATTTCTACAGGATTACCTAAATATGGAAATAAGTCAGTCATCATGGTGGTAGTTGATCACCTTTCCAAATATGCTCATTTTGGTGCTCTTCAACACCCATTCACAACATCCACAATGGATCATATTTGCATGGATCATATTTTCAAGCTTTATGACATGCCTCATTCTATTGTCTTTGATAGAGATCCCACTTTCACCAACAATTTTTGGTAAGAACTATTCAGGCTCCAGGGCACACAATTACATCTTAGTACTACTTATCACCCATAGACTAATGGCCAAACCGAAGTTGTCAACAAGTGTTTGGAAACATCTTTGAGGTGTTTTGCATCTGACCAACAACATCAATGGGATCAATGGTTACCCCTAGATGAATGGTGGTATAGAACATCTTACCATACTGCTACCTGATGACTCCTTTTGAAGCAGTATATGGACATAATCCCTTGTCATTTATTTCCTACATACTAGGGGTCTCGAAGGTTCAGGAGTTTGACAAAACTCTTACACTTCGTGCCACCATTCTCCATGCTCTCAAATACAATTTGGTCATGGATCATAATTATATGGAACAACAATAAGATCAAGGACATTCAGAACAATGTTGAGAAAGTCTCCGAAAAATCTCTACTTTTTCAAGAAGTCATGATTTTTACTCCCTCTCGAAAAATCGTGATTTTTTCATTTTTGAAAAAGTCGTGACTTATTCAAAAAATCACTGAATTTTTCACAAAAATCACGAGACGACCTTTGAAATTGTGGGATGTAGGCAACCTGCAAGGATAAAGCCATTTTCCCCTTTTTTATTGCTCATTTGAGTTGTTTCCTTGTGGAGAAAGAAGGAGAAGGGTTTGTGGTCTTCCTCAATCATTGTGGAGGCAACTAAACAACCATCATCATCACCATCAAGGATTTCCAAGTGGAGCAAGGGTTCAATTTCATTTGCCAACCGGTGTTGAATCTTCCATTCATAGGTATGTATCTAAATCCCTCCATGTTAAAACTTTTTTTCTATAGATTTTTGCAAGTTTTTTTGCCTCTTTGCTTGCCTACATTTTGTTTTCTTTTTTGGTCATTTTGCCATGATTTTCATGCCCATAAAACAATATTATTTTTATTTTTATTTTTTATGGGACAACAAGCTTGAGCCTTGCTGTTAATTTTTTCTCCACCCTATTATTTTCATTTTTCATTGCTAGTAATCTAATCTAGAGGTATGATTGTTTTTTATCAATGGGATGTTATTTTCTTCTAGTGGGGTTTAATATCATTTTCTTGTTTTTTGTGCCTTAGGGTTGAATTTTGAAGCTGTCAATTTCATCAAAAAATATGTCGAAGCCTTTGGATCCATTTTAGGTGTATGGGATCCGTGAAGATGGGACAAACCGACAACAATTGAGTTGCAAACTCCGTGGGGTGAAAATGTCAGGAGGGATTTGCAGGTTGAAATATCATTTAGCTAAAATCTCTGGGCATGATGTTGAAGTTTGTCTTAAAACAAACCCGAAGATTATGAGAATTTCATTTGATTCACTTGAAGGAAAGGATAAAAATAAATATGAAGTAGCTACAAGGAAGGCCGAACTTTCAGTTATAAGTTCAACGACATCTACCCCATAGGGACAATGTAATGGGAGGGGCTCCACAGTTTCAGGTACCGGGAGGTTTGCACCTTTTTTTGTTCCACGAACCACCCCTGGAGCACAACCTTCCATCAAGTCAGTGTTGAAGAAAAAGGAGAAGAAAGAAGCAGATAGGGTTGTGGGGAGGTGTATTTTATGGAGTGACATACCTCTTAGCATCACCAAGAACAATCCATTTTGGAAATTGATGTGTGATTCCATTGTTGTTGTTGGTCCAAGGAATAAAATACCTACCTTTGAGGAGTTGTGGGGGCCAATTATTCAAGAAGAAAAGAAGGACATCAACTTTAGATTGGTAGAGTTCAAGCAGTCATGGGAGATATATGGATGCATAGTGATGTCTGATGGTTGGACAGATAAGAAGGGTAGTTCCCTTCTTAATTTCTTGGTACATTGTCCTAGAGGTACCATGTTTGTCAAATCAATAGATGCATCAACACATGTCAAAGATGAAGCATTTTTGTGTTAGTTGATGGATGCATTCATCCAGGAGATTGACATTCATAATGTGGTGCAAATCATAACATATAATGCAACTAATTATGTGGCTGCTGGTAGGTTTCTTATGGAGATGCACTGTTCATTGTTTTGAACTCCATGTGTTGCACATTATATTGATTTGATGCTTGAGGATATGGGGAAAACCTCCTTCATCAAGGAGGTGATTGATAAGGATGGGATCATCCCCAAGTTCATAGATAACCATATTTTTTTTCTTATCCTCATGAGTAGACACACCAAAAACAGGGAGTTGTGATGTCATGCAATCACTAGTTTTTCCACCAACTTCATTACTCTTCAGTCTTTGCTTCGATGTCAGTTTGAGTTGAAGCAAATGTTTTTTTGTGATGAGTGGAGAGATTCTACATATAGCAAGAGAGAGGATGGAAAATCCATTGCTAGATTGGTGTACAATGACTCCTTATGGGAAGGAGTAGCAGAGGTGTGCTCAGTGAGTGAACCTTTGGTAAAGGTTCTGAGATTGGTTGATAAAGATAAGCCAACAATGGGCTATTTGTATGAGGCAATGGATAGGGCCAAAGAAGCTATCTAGGCTTATCATATGGGAAAGGGTAGCCACGAGTTTTGTAGACAAATTCTATTATGGGATTTGATTGATAATCGATGGACCGAGATGCTCCATCGACCCATTCATGCAACATAAATTTTCCTCAACCTTGCATTTTCCTACAAATGCAACTTTGCTTTTGAGGGTGAGATGATGGAAGGGATCCATGCTTGTCTTTAGAGGATGGTACTTGATGTCACGATTCACCTCGATATTAATCACGAGATAGAGATGTATCGGGATGGTACTGGACCATTTGGCTATGAATATGTTGTTTCTTCAAGGAACATTTTGTTGCCACGTAAGTTATTAGAATTTAGAAGATAGTTCAACTTAGAAATTTATGTTTTTAAAATTCAAATTTCAATTATGTATTTTAAATTTTAAAATATATTTTAAATTTCAATTATGTTTTCTTTATGTTATCTTTCTTTCTTATGTGTTGTAGATGTTTGGTGGCAAAACTATGGTGCAAGGGCACCAAATTTACAGAGATTTTCCATCTGAATCCTGAGTCAAACATGTACCTCTTCGGGATGTGAGTGCAATTGGAGTGTATTTGAAAAAATACACTCAAAGAAACGCACCAGGTTAGAACTTATGAGAAATTACATTTATTGTTATTTGTAATTTATGAGTCTATGACCCTCAAAAGTTAAAACTCATTAATTTTTTTATGACCCTCTTACAGGCTAGAGTTCTCACGTCTCAATGACTTGGTGTATGTCCATTACAATCTTCGACTATGGTTGAAGCAAATGGATAGAACACCAGTTGTGGATGCCATTTCCTTGGACAATATTGATGTATTTTATAAGTGGAGGGTGGAGTCTCAGATGCCTATGATGGAGGAGGCACCTTCATTGTTAGAGGAGGAACCTAAACAACAATAGGACCTGGAGGAGCAACAGGGAGAGGAGGAGGAGGAGGAGGAGAAGTGGCTTGAAGACATCATGGAGGGTGATGTGCTAGCATCTGCACAACCTTCTACACTTATTGATACACCTACTCCTACACACACCAATCTTCATCCACTATCAGATACAAAGCCTTCTACTGTTAGGGGCAGGCATGACAAACAACCCATTATCTTTTATCGTAAAATGGGGAGAGGCCCACATTGATATTAGATAGCTAGCTGCTAGTTTTGTTTCATTTGTCATTGTATATCAAAATTCTACCTCATGATGATGAATCATGAGATACATTTTATAATTATATATGTGATGTCATTTTGTATTGGTTCTAAGTTCTAACTATTGGCCCTTCAACATTCAATATCGACTTTGATGTATAATTTTTTATTTGGCATCCACTACATATATATCAATGATTTCCCCATATTTATGTGCCAATGTGTTTATCTGATGTTGTTGTTGCTTTATATGTTTAAAATTTTGAAACAAATGAATATATTTTGTATTTTTTAATGTTTTTCGTGGTTTTCCCATTTTTTTCCCAACTTTTGTTGAAACGATTTTTTCCGAACCCTCGCCGACTTTTTGCTGATGCCGACTTTTTCAACAGTGATTCAGAACACCGATTTGCTATAGGAGACTAGGTGTTTATTTGTCTACATCCTTACAAACAAACTTTACTCAAAGATGAACATTATCATAAGCTTTCTCCCAAATTTTATGGTCCTTTTACAATTCTCAAGCGTGTGGGACCAGTGGTCTATCAATTAGATATACCCAATCATTCTAAGATCCATCTCGTTTTTCATGTCTCGCGCTTAAAGAAGGTGACTGGAACTAAGTGCCAAAATCAAACCAATCTTTCGTAGTTGGATGCTAAAGGTTCCATATGGTTGCAACCAAAAGCAGTCTTGGACCAACGCGAACGTCGTCTCCATCAACACACCATCAAGGAGGTGTTAGTGCAATGGAAAGATAAAACTCCAGAAGATGCCACATGGGAGTTGGCCACTATTATCTAGGAATTTCCTCATCTCAAGCCTTGAGGACAAGGTTGTTCTTCAAGGGGGACGGAATGTTAGGGACCTAACCGCCTAACTTCTCATGTAGGTATAATAATATATTTCCATGTAATAAACACCGATACTAGTTAATAAGGCCTATTTAATAAATATGAATAAGTCAATGTAAGAATACCTAATAGAGGCTTCCTCTTCTAGAAATATCTTCCTCTAGAATGTTCTTTAGAAGATATAATTAGTATAAATAAGAGTAGAAGGTATGGGAGGGACCTGTCTTGAGAATTATTGTAATAGAGTTCTTCTCTGTTGGAGGTTTCCCCCTCGAAGAGGCAAGTGAACATTGTTCCCTATAAATAATGGTATTATTCTAGTGTTGTGGAATCCATCTATTTTGTTGTTCCGTTGTTATTCTCTGCGATATCTCTATTTTCTATTGTTAAATCCATTGTTATTCACTGCAATATTTATGCTTATGATTGTATGATAGATCTAGTACCTAACAATCATTTTGGGCATGGAAATTAAAAAGAGATCAGAAAAACATGAAACTCTGGTTAAATCAAAGAAAATATGTGGAGACAATATTGCAAAGGTTTAATATGTAGTAATATAAACTGGTTAGGGTCCCTATTCCTATAGGTGTAAAGTTATCTGCGAATTGGTGTCCCAAGACACAGGGAAAGGAGGAGGACATGTCTTGTGTTCCATATGTGAGTGCGGTTGTAAGTTTAATGTATGCAATGGTCTGTATTAGACCAAACATTGCACATGCAGTGGGAGTTAGCAGGTATATGTCAAAACTAGAGAATGAGCATTGGACAACAGTAAAGAGAGTTTTCAGGTATTTGTGTGGAACTACTAGTTATGGATTTTTCTACCAAGGAAGATAGGGTTTGGATAGAATGTTGGAAATACAAGGCTTTGTCGATGTAGACTAGGTTGTAGATATGGATCGTAGATCATCTACGAGTGGGTATGTGTTTAACCTGTTTGGAGGAGCAATCGATTGGATGAGAAAAATATAGTATGTAGTGGCACTTTCGACTACAAAAGCTTAATACATGGAAGCCACTCATGCAAGCAAGGAATTAGTATTGTTACAAATATTGTGTTCATGTATTGGGTTGGTACAACAAGCTGTAAGGATAGAGTGTGACCATCGAAGTGTAATGTTTCTGGCAAAGAACCCAACTTATCATTCAAAGACAAAGCATATTGATGTTCAATATCACTTTGTGAGAGACATGGTTGGAGAAAATTAAGTGTTTCTGATGAAGGTGGATATTTTGAAGAATGTTGTAGATTCATTAACAAAATCTATGAGCACTGATAATTTCTATTGGTGTAGAAGAGCTATGGGCATTGTTTCCCTGGATTGTTGACTATGTAACCCCCTGTATGCAAAGAAAAGAACAAGTGGGAGAGTGTTGGATATGTGTTATATTCAATGTGCAGGGGGGTGGAGCCCCCTACGCGAGGGTTTGGGGACAACACCCCCATATTTTTTTCCTCGATTTTTGTGTCCATTTTTTAGCCTTTTTTTGGCACATGGTTTTTCGCTGATGGTTTTCTATTTCCGATTAAGGAATCAGGGTTGTTGACTAATCCAAATCATTGGATTATGGTTTTGGATGTCGTTGGATACTGTATGTATATTTTATTGTAAACAATGTATGTGTGAATGAATATAGAAGATGTTGGTTTCTTCGATTTAGGTTTCCAAGGGAAAAATCTATGTGCAATGTGTGTATTTTACATTGTATCTTTTATGTTCTTTTATTGAAAATATTTTTGCAGTAAATAATTGTACAAGGTTAAAATATACACAAAAGAGAAGCTGATGAAACACTTTACATAAATATGTGCATTAAGGAACTGGAACAACAAACCTGGGTGGAAGTGACAAGCAAACATCAAACAGTAGAAATATATCATCCTCGAGGTGGGCATACCCATAATCGGATAAACTGACTCAAAGCATGGTCATCAACCAATACACTATGGATCCATGAAAGTACTGATGATTAAGGATATGGCCACTAAAAATACTATGTGGATCCATACCTCCATGACTCAATCAAGTCACAACCAAAAAAAATACACATTGGAGCTAAGATATGACAAAAGCATAGCCACAGACCAATACAAAGTGGATCTATGTGACAACATATACATTAGTGAGATTTCCAATATGGTAGTTATATTGGAATCTTATACATATTCAAATGATCTCCATCGCATCATGGGAAAAACACTTAATAGAGTGAGCGCCCAACCCAGGGTCTTCATCCCGAACCCAAAATAGAACGATTCTAACCATGTGAATTGATGTCTTGATGTCGAACATGGCAGAAACCACTTGATTACCGGTCATTAATGTATATTGTTAACAAGTAGAAGGGAAATCACCAATCATGAAAATGACTCCCAAGGTACCCTAATACATTCCAACGAATGTGAACAAATGAGTTGAAGTCGAAAACTTGTGGAATAATTCGATCAAAGGCCAATAATGTAAACCTACTTTTGAAATCGAGGAGGCCTGCCATTGAGGCATGCAGGTCCCAAGGTACTGACTGGTTTCTAAGTCTAATTCCTAGATAATGTGTTGAATTCGAAAGGAAAAGACTCGTTGAAGGAGGGTTAGTATGTATCCCCCATCATCAACATGAAACTTACACAAAAAAGTGATGTAAGATGGTGGATTAAATGAGTATGGACTGACATGAGGATGAAAGTTGGTAATATTGCAGAATGGTTGGTTTGAGATGAAACTTCCCTTGAACATTATGAGGCAGGACAAACAACATGGAAGCATTGACTCGATGAGTACCAAGAACATAATGTCACAATAGTTAGAGCACTCTTCGACTGGAATGAAAAAGTATAATGACACATAGAATTGGTATGACTTAGAGACAAGCATATTACCCAACTATAAGAGAATATGCAAATGCGTTCCATATTCAAGGGCGACAATAAACATTTTCCATAATGATTTATGAAAAACTTGATGCACTTCCTTCAATTCCCCACCCACCATGATTGATGAGTACCTCTTTGTTTTTTAATGAGGCCATCGCAAGCTTCGCCCGATCCGATATGTGCCATACACCATCACCAAGGCTATAGGGGACAATGTCTTCAAGCTCAGTATCCCACCATTCCTTTGTCTGCACCCAATGTTCAATGTGGACCACCTTCGGCCTTACTTTCCACCTCTACTGGACACATCTTACATGGCAGAACAACTCACACCAACAGAGTTAAACCCAGACTGCATGGAACAAGACAAAACTGATCGGATTATGGACAAACATATCAAGAACACCTGCCAGAAGAGGATCCAACTATATCGAGTTGTCAAAGCAAGCCAACTCTTTCACTAGGGCAAGTGGCTCACCAGGGACCAAGTTCAGCAGAAGTTTCCTCATCTCATGGAGGAACTCAACGCAATGGGGACCATTGCTTCCTAAGGGGGGAGGAATGATCCAAGTGGATATTTGTGGCCACCCGCCTATTCCACTTGGACCCCCACCATTGTTTCTTTTAGTTTTTCAGTTTCCTCAATTGTAGCACAATTTACTATTTTTGGCAGTTTTTCGGGTCCTGGACTTCTGGAGCCGTTTTGAGGCCCTAAATGACGTTTTTTGGGCATGGTCTGGTCAATGAATATTAGTTTGTTTTCAACCATGATATTCACTAATATCATTTGTAGTCCTTGGATAGATCTTTCTAATGATGTATCATATGCATCAAACGAAGATAGTATGCCAAAGTTACGACCCCTGGAAATTGATGTACCAATTTACCCCGACGGGGCCCATATTCCAACGGTTCATCTCCTAGGGTTAGGTTTTTGGATGTTTATGGTTACCATTGTTTCTCAATAATATTTAGGCCTTCGAACCTCATTGTAACACAGATTTCAGAGGCCTGTATCCACCACATCTCTTCTCAGAGATAAGCTACCAGCGCCCTAGCTAGTTTATTTCTATTATGTCTGTAAACAAATTTCAGTTCCTTGATATTAATGAAATGAAGTGCTATTTCCGCTACATCTTTGTATTCATGGTTATTTGTGTATTCTGTTGTGTTCCTGCATAAATTTGGATCAACTTTTGATGGCGGTCGTTCTGCAATTTTCCCTGTGTTTGTATGAACTGCAGAGGCTTGTGATCAGTGTGTATGATCGTCTCTTTTCCCATAATATAATGTTTCCATTAACGACAGGCTTGTACAATAGAATACATTTCCTTGTCATAGGTGGGGTATTTCCAAACAGTATCAAAGAGTGTCTCACTATGGTATGCCACCGGATGCCCGTGTTGAGTGAGAACTACACCCACAACATAGTCAGATGCATTAGTCTCAATCTCGAACGACTGGCAGATTGGGCAAGGAGAGTACTAGAGCTGAGAAAAAGCGATGCTTCAAATCATCGAATGCTCATTGTTGCTCCTTCCCCCACACGAACTTGGCCCTACCAATGCCCTTGGTCACCTGGCTGAGGGCCCATGCAATATGGGAGAATCCCAACACGAGCCGTCGGTAGAAGTTCGCTAGTCCCAAGAAGCTCTGAAGTTCGGTCAATGTGGTTGGGGCTGGCCACTCACAGATGACTTGGATCTTAGTTGGATCAACATGTACCCCATGCTCATCAACAATGTATCCCAAGTATTGGACCCTGTTCATGCCAAAAGATCATTTTTCCAAGCTCGCATATAGCTTGTGCTACTGCAGAGTGCTCAAAACCTGTTGAATATGCCGCATGTGCTCCTCCCACGTTCTACTGAAGATGAGGATGTCATCCAAATATACCACCACAAAGGAGTTGGTGAAGGATCTCAATACATAATCCATCAACCTCATGAAAGTGGTTGGTGCATTTGTTAAGCCAAAGGGCATGACTAGCCATTCAAAGAGACCTTCTTGTGTTGCGGCTTGGATTGGTTGTCCTGAGGGTGGCCATCTCGACTTGGTCCCTTGCTATGTGGGTTGGGGTTATCTTTTCCCTGCTTCGGCTGTGAGGGGTTTGCAGATCCAAACTCTCGCCTTTTTTGCTTAAATTTATGCTCGATCTTGACAGCGTATCTATAAGTTGTGCCCAATGAGGCGATGTCCAAAAACTCCATTTCTATTTGAATGTATCTATGCAAACAGTCGTGGTATTTGAGCACCAGATGATGATCAGAGTCTTTGATACCCAATTTGGTGCGTATGGTATGGAAAATATTGGTGAAACCTAGTAATGTCTGGTCCCTTTCTTGACGTAGGGTGGTCCATCTGGTGTACTGGTCCTCATAGCTTCCAATAGGGTAGTACTATTCTTTAATGGAGTCCCGGAAGGAATCCCATGTAGGGGCCACCACAAACATTGCAGATTCCTCCATGGCCCTTTTCTCAGAGTAAGTATCCCACCAGTCTTTAACATGGGGAGCAACCTTGAGGATTGCAAAAGTGATCTTTTCCCTATCAGAAAAATTGTGGACCGAAAAATATCCTGCGAGCATATTCAACCATTTATCTACAACATCCGCATCTATCAGTTCTTCAAATAATGGAATATCAAAATTTACTTGTATCTTGAAGGGGGTTGCATGGCTTCTTGATGAAGATTCTTCTCCTGTGGGCAGTGTCGAAGGATCTGCTCGAAGTTGTCCATCATTTCATTCATTTGTTGTGTGAGGGATTCCTCGAGAAACATTTTAATAGGATATCTTGCTCCATCATCTTTATTTTTGTCCCCCATGGGTTTTTGTCGGGCTCAACGCGACCGATCTTGTAATGGCTCGATTGGTTCGAGTCCCAACTTCTTGTACCTAGATCTTGTCGGGGACATGCACGAAGAAAAATAAATGAAGAGAAGACCACTCCGATACCACTGATCCAGATTTAGGAGCAGAACAAACTGATTGACAGACCAAATACAATAAACATAGAGATATGAAGAATAACACAGATATCCAGTGAACAATATCTTCTATTGAATAATGAAATAGGTTAAAACTGTAAAACTGCAGAACTGAAACACTTGCTCGAATGGTGGTAGCTATCTCTAAGAAGAGATGTGGCTGCTACACGCCTCTGTCTAAGCAGAATCCATTACAATGAGGCTCCAGAGGCCTTTTTTATATTACTCATGAATTCCAAAACCCTAGACATCCAAAAACCTAACCCTAGAAGGTGAAACGCCAAAAGTCATGTGAACCCCTATGGGTAAGTTGGTGTAAGTTGGTACCTCAACTTCCCAGGGTCGTAACTTTTGCATACGACCTCCGTTTTAGGTGCGTCATAGATCGTTGGAAAGGTCTTTCAAAGAACTACACATTCCACCATCAAACTCTAACTTTGTCTATAGTTTGACTATGGCAAGCCAAAAAAAACAATGTTTAGGGTCCCAAAACGGCCTTGGAAATACAACAAGATGTGCTGACATGAAAACATAAAAAATAAGTCAGTTGGATTAGGAGAGAGGCCACCGATATCCACCTGGAGGATGTGTGGGGCTTCATACAACCCCATAAGTGTAGAACCCACAATTACAAAGAAGTATAGAAGAACGTGCTGAACAAAAACACAAAAGGACAGAAACACAGAGCGGATTTAGGACCTCATGAATCCGGAGAAGACTGATCCGAATTTAGGAGCGAAGTGAACTGATTAATAGACTGAATACAATAAACACAAAGATATGAATAATAACACATATATCTAGTGAACAATATCTTCTATTGAATAATGAAATAGGCTGAAACTGTAAGACTGCATAATTGAAACACTTGCTCGAATGGTGGTAGCTATCTCTGAGAAGAGATGTGGCTGCTACGCGCCTTCGTATGAGAAAAATCCATTACAATGAGGCTCTCGAGGCCTTTTTGATATTACTCATGAATTCCAAAAGCCTAGACATCCAAAAACCTAACCCTAGAAGGTGAAACACCAAAATTCATGTGGGCCCCTATGGGTAAGTTGGTGTAAGTTGGTACCTCAACTTCCCAGGGTCGTAACTTTTGCATACAACCTCCATTTTCGGCGCGTGATAGCCCGTTGGAAAGGTCTTTCAGATAACTACACTCCTCTCTTGCTCTGATACCACTGATCTATTGGAGAGGTCTTTCAGTCAAAGGTTGAATGAATATATATCCAATTTACATTATTAATCAATCAAAATGCAACTACTTTTTTAACTTCAATTAAAATACAACTACTTTTTTAACTTTTCAAAGGTTGAATGAATATATATCCAATTTACATTATTAATTAATTAAAATGCAACTAATTTTTTAACTTCAATTAAAATACAACTATTTCTTAACTTTTCAAAGGTTGAATGAATATATATCCAATTTACATTTCAAAGGTTGAATGAATATATATCGAATTAAAAGTAGAGCTTCAAATTCAACTTGGATCACTTATTACCTATGTCAACACCACAAGTTTGAAAAAACAATTACAACACTGACATTTGACAAAACAATTTGATCACACTTGACTGGAATTAGCGGAATTATTATTATTCGGTTCCTCTCTCCACAACACGCATTCCTAAATTATTTTTAATTAGATTGGTCAAATATAAGAGTACTTTTTGGGGGTTATCGAACCGGGCTATCAGAAGTTTCAAATACTATATTTTTTCCCAGCACTAAATAATTGTTTTATTATATTATGATAATTTAAAATTTACTAATTTAAAAGGGAAAAGGGAAAAAGTTAATTTCTACACCTGCCAATTTGAATTCTAAATGAAAAGGGGAAAGAGGGAAATCTAAAATAATTAGGAAACTAGGAAAGGAGGGAAGCATAAAAAGAAAAGGGAAACACAAGGGAAAAAGCAGAAAGTCAACTTAGTAAGGTATCTAGCATTTAAGAACTTTCTAATTTATATTGAACTAGCAAATTAATAATGGGGAAAGTCATTAAAACCTGTAAGGGAATTTGGGGACACCTAGGAGCGATTCTACGAGTGACTCTAGGTGAGGGAAATAAGGGTAATTAATTAATTAAAGAAATTAATTTATGGAGGAATGAAGGGGATGGGTGACACTTGTATGGGGAGGATTTTAGGAAGTAAATTATTAAACATTAATTTAAATGGGATTTTGGGAAAGTAAGGGACTTGGAAACTTTATATAATGGAGGGAGGAGAAGGATGATGGATCTCTTCTCTTTGCGTAACGTTACGCTGTAAAAATCTCTACTTGAATGACTTAGCTTGTGGGAGTTAGGAAGCTCGATGAGGAGTGGTAGCTCGGCCTTGCGAGGCGAGCTGGGAGCTAGTTGATTCTCTGGTTACCATGTGTGGCCCCTTTGCGGCTCAGGGGGCTACGGGGGAAGAAGAGTACCCCTAGCATTGGCTAGGAGGTATCGATGAAGTCTCATCGGTCGGCAAGTGGGTGTTGGACGGAGCGAGCAGGACATCAACTAAGAGCGGGCGATCAGGCAATGGTACGCTTTCTTCATTTTGTATGGTAGATTGTATTAGTAATATGCTTTGGATCTACATGTTTAGAGGGTAAGTAAATTGATTGTCTAGTGTTGTAGTTGCTAATTGAATTTTCCTTAGCCTAGCTCAATGATTGATTGGCTCCCATGGCCTTCGATTCTCGACATGTCTTGACCGCCTTGGGTGTATTGATTTGTGAAGTTTGTTGTTGTGTTTCCCTTCGTCCCTAGCTCATCAATCCTCACCTGAGCAGTCGGCCAGGTGCTTGATCTACGGTCGTCGCTTCGATGTTAATAGACCTACGGATCTCAACGCCCTGCTTTTTTGTTGCGTGGATCATGAGCGAAGGACGTTCTTGTCAGCCGTCTACCTCCGTTCTTGTCCTTGGATGATTGTTGATTTCGCCATCTGGAAAAGACCTCTGCATATGGATTATCTTGCGTCCTGGTTGGTTTTTCTCTGCGCCTTGACTGATAGCATCCCTGCGATCATTTCCATGACTTTTCCCATTGGATCCTTGTGTTTTTCTTACTGTTGTTTGCGTTGTATTGGTATTAAGGAAATGGAAAAATGAATTGATTCCCTGTTTACTTTTTATATTTGGTGTTCTGGCAATGGAAAAACGAAATGAATTCATGCCTGCATTTTTATATTGGGTATTCTGGAAATGGAAAAACGAAATGATTTCTTGTCTGCATTTTTTAATAAATTTGGTATTTTGTCAATGGAAAAGCGAAATGACTTCGTGCCTGCATTTTTTTATATTGGGTATTTTGGCAATGGAAAAACGAAATGATTTTGTGTCTACATTTTTTTATATTTGGTATTCTGGCAATGGAAAAACGAAATGATTTCATGTCTTCTTTTTATTATTTGGTATTCTGGCAATGGAAAAACGAAATGACTTCATGCCTGCATTTTTACATTTGGCATTCCGGCAATGGAAAAACAATTAAATTTCTAAGTCTGCGTCTTGCACTTGAGAATTTCTATTTTTTTTTATTACCTCTTTCCTGGCAATTCGCCCCTCTCTGGACTACATTTCATTTTACTACTGGGGCGATTTTTTCCCTTGTTGAAGACTAAGTTAAGCATTAAAAACTTACTGCTATTGGATTCTTGGGAATGCCCAAGTTTTTTCTTCTAAAAGCTTACTGATATGCGGTTGAATTACCTACGATTTTGTCATTTATTCCGTGACTGAGATTGTTGTGGAAGGACCACGCTTTTGGCCTTTAAAAATTGACTGATATGTTGTTAATTGCCCACTATTTTGGGTCATTTAAATTCGTGTCTGAGTTTTCTAATTAAACGCCCACATTTTGGCTATCAAAAAGATTGACTGAGTCTATTGTTAACGCCCACGTTTTTCTATTAAAATGATGGACTGAATCATTGTTAAATGCCCACGAATTGTCCTTAAATTATAGCCTGTGTTTGTTGAGGTATGGCATAGCGTTTCCCCATTAACTGTGATTGTGTCTTGCTGCTTGTGTGACCACATTTTTCCCCTTTAAATTGTTGACTACGGTTGTTGGAATGGATACAAATTTGCCTTAAGTGTTGCCTGCGTGTTACTATATTATTGCCTTATTAATTGCCAGGATAATTTGCTATAGTGAGTTATTGGACAACAGTTTCCTTCTTATTGATTAATTGCCACAACGAATTAAATGGTTAACAGTCATGAAAATTGCTTGGTTATTGCGCTATTAATTGTTTGTTAATAGTTATGTCAATTGCCTTGTGAATTGCTATACTAATTGTCAGGTTAATTAACATGTTAATCGCATCATCATGCTATATTACTTGTTAGGTTAACAATCATGTAAATCGTCGTGTTATTGCTAAATTAATTGTTATGTTGACTGTTATGTCAACTGCCTTGTTAATTGCGATATTAATTGTTAGGTAACAACTATGCTAACTGCCTTGTTAACATTGCTACAACGATGTTAATATTTAGCAGTTTCCTTCTCATTATTAATAAGACAAATAATATTGTTTGTTCAGTCAATATAGATAGACCTCACGTCGAGATTTAATTGTTCATAAGTGCTATAATGGTAGCATTCTACAATAAAATCGTTAATGTTGTTAATTAAGTTGATGGCTAGTTGGATGGAGATTTGGATTAATATTGAATTGCACAATTAGATTGTGATTAATGATTAAATGAGTTTAGTAAGTATTGACCCAAGTAGAGGTTAAAATCGCTAAATTAAAATGTGGTTAATGATTAAATTGTGATGCATAATTTCCGAATTGATTCGTAGTTGATGTTATTTAGATTGAATTTGATGATTTAATGGTGATGAAGAATTGTTGAACTGATTCGTAATTGATGTTATTGATTGAATTTAATGACTAAGGTATAATGTAGAATGGCCGATTGGATTGTATTTAACGTTAATCTGATGTTAAGTTAAAGGCCGATTTATAATTTAGACTTGCTAAATTTTGATGGATAATCGATGCCAAAACAAATTGTAACTTGATGTGCCCCGTTAGAATGGAACCCATGTTAAATTAGAATGTAATATGGACCGGTTAGCCCGGGTGATTGGTGGGGTCAGGGACAATGTTGTTTGGGCTGGCATCACCCCTTGTCTTCGTTCTTTTATGTCCCATCGACCTTTCGTGTGGGGGTAGGTATAGTCTCCTAGTCAGGTTTTGGTTCCTAGCGCGTTGGAGTTTTCTAGAGTCCTTGGTCCGGATAGATTATGTTTACGCCAAGGTTATTGATGCGTCTATCACTTGGGAATGGCATGATTCCTGATGCAGGGATCATGGCACGCCTTATGGGTTAGCGATGAATGATATCTTGGTCGGAGTCGGTGCCTACCATGTGAGTGTGGTTGAGAGTCGTATGTTGACTTGGGCACATGTGTTGGTTCACGCGCCTTGAGGTTCTATTCTTATTCGTCAACGTCTTTATGTTGGGAAGGGGAAGTTGTCCCTTAGCCTGTAGGCGTGTCTTGTTGCATCGGGCGGTTAGTCGTTACTCTTGTTATTCTGTGCATGTTTTGCCCAGTCACCCTTTTGCCTTTGCGTGGTGTTATAGTTGCTTGTTGTCTGGGTTGCATGCTTCTGTTCATCGTCTCTAGTGTGGTCAAGTTGTTTTCGTCGTTGTCTTCTTGCCTCTTAACTCTTAAAAAAAAAAAAAAAAAAATCACTTTTTCTTCTCTTGTGGTCGTAACGAAGGGGACGTTACATATGGTATCAGAGAGGATTCAACCCTGCCACTGTGGATCGCCATGCTTTCCACTGTAGTAAACCCTTGAGTCTTAACCTAACACTATTATAAAAAATTAACTTGCCCTTGCGATAAGCACGATTAGATGACACCATAGAGATTCAAGGTGAGATATCATGGATGGAAGTGCAATGCCTCTAGAAGTTTTGTGCCCTCGGAGTCTGACCCCCAAGGGGAGGAATAAGTCCTTGGGCTGGATTCGCTTGTATTAAGGGATGATGGTGGTCTGACACGACCCTTCTAGGTAATGTCAAAGGCCTTGATTCACCATCAGTACTGAGATGAGGCCAGGGCACCTGTACCCCTGAGGGTCCACAACGCGCCCTAACTAGTACCGTTAGCATCCACCGAGAACTCAAGAGAGTTGAGTTCTCAAGTCCACGAGTGTCATAGACGGTTGTGCCATCGAGGCATGGTTGTAGAGCAAGGTGTTGTGCTTCACGCTTCGCAGTCACGACCTCCAGCATGAAGGTCTGCTTGGTGGTCTTTCACTGAAGGGGAATGCTCTTCTATGGCGAAATACACTCCTGCCACTTTGAACATGGTCGCCGACGATGTGTCATGGGAACTATTCCAGGAACGGTTCCAGAGGAGGTATCTTTCCAAGGAATTCATTGAGCGTCAGCTCAATGATTTCGACGCCTTGCGATAGGGTGAACGTACGGTGCCGAGTACGAGGCCCGTTTTTGGAGCTGCTTCAGTGTGTTCCGCACCCTCATCGAGAAACTTAAGGTCAACGAGTTTGTGTTGGCCTTAGTGGTTGAATTCAACTTCTACTTTAGGTACCAAGATTACTGGACCGAAGAAAGTATGTTGGAATGTGGGGAGCCACATTTCCAGCGCGACTGCCCAGTGAAGAGGGCTAGAGCATCTGAATCTATTGGACCCACTACCCTGGGAGATTTGGGCAAGGCCCATCGAAATCTTGCAGTGGTGAATAACCGCCAGGCAAAGCACCAGTCGACTGTGCTCGAGACCTCAGGTACCATCGCTAACCAGACACTTAGTATTTGATTGATCTCGGTGCTACTGAGAGTTCCATTCTGGTGCCACATTAAAAAGGATTAAAGTAGAGACAATCGAACAAGATGAATTCAACTTTGTAGAGATGGCTTCGGGAGCCAAACAAAGGGTTGGAGGAAAGGTTACGGGTTGTACCCTTAACCTGGGAGAGTTTGTCACCAGGGACAACCTGTATGGCATGATCTTAGGATCTTGTGATGTCGTAATCAGTATGGATTGGTTGGAATCGCTTGAGGTGATACTCAATTGTAAGATGAAGCGGGTGAGCTTGGTCGATGTGAGGGGTAGAGACGCATGATTGTAGATCAGAACTAGGGATTTTTCCTGAGGTTCATCTCTTCCTTGCAGCTACGGAAGAGCACGCGCAAGGGGTGTACGCTTTATGTGATCCTTGTATTAAAAGAAAAATGAGAAGTGGAAGGTCTAGAACACCTTCAGGTGGTGAGAGAGTTTACAGACGTCTTTCCGGAGGAGTTACCTAGGATGTCGCCGCAGATGGAATTGTAGTTTACTATAGACCTAAAACCGGGGACTGAACCGATAGCTAGGACGCCTTATCAGATGTCGACCCCGGAGTTACAGGAGTTGAGAATGCAACTAAAAGAGTTGTTGAACCTGGGACTGATACGTCCAAGTGTGTCACCGTGGGGTGTGCCTGTTATTTTCATACGAAAGAAGGATGGGTCATGGAAGCTCTGCATTGACTACCGTCAATTAAACAAGGCCACGATCAAAAATCAATATCCGTTGTCGAGGATTGATGATCTGTTCGATCAGATGAAGGGTGCGATGGTGTTCTTGAAGATCGACTTGTGATCAGGTTACCACCAGTTACGAATTAAGGAGGATGATGTCCCTAAGACCACCTTTAAGACGAGGTTTGGACATTACGAGTTTACTATTTTACATTTGGACTGACGAATGCCCCAGGGGTATTCATGAGTTTGATGAACGTGGTGTTCCGCGAGTACTTGGACAAGTTCGTCCAAGTATTCATTGACGATATTGATTTACTCTCGGACAATGGAGGAGCATGACAAGCACTTATGCTTGGTACTACAATGTTTGCGAGAGCACAAATTGTATAGGAAGTTGTCCAAATTCTAATTTTATCAATCAAAGATTCACTACTTAGGGCATGTCATCTCCGGTGAAGGTATCGTCGTGGATCCAGCCAAGGTCGAGGCTATTATGGAATGGCCTGTGATGACGAACGTCACATAAGTACATAGCTTCATGGGTCTAGTAGGATACTATCGATGGTTCGTCAAGGGATTTTCGAAGATAGAAAATACGATCACGGAATTACAGTAGGAAAACAAGAAGTTTGTTTGGACCGAGAAATGCACAGAAGCATTTCAGAGGCTCAAGGAGCTATTGACAATAGTGTTGATACTAAAGGTCCCTGACATGGACGCAAACTTCCTGGTATGCACTGATGCATCCAAGGAAGGCTTAGGTGGAGTCTTGATGCAATACAGTCAAGTGATCGCTTACATCTCGAGGAAACTGAGAAGGCATGAGGAGAACTATGCGACACACGATTTGGAGTTGTTAGCCATCGTTTATGCCTTGAAGGTTTGGAGACACTACCTTGTTGGATGAAAATTTGAACTAAAGATAAACCACTGTGGACTACAACACATCTTTACGCAAAGAAACCTGAATGCGCGACAACGACGTTGGTCGGAATTACTTAGTGAGTACGACTTCGATATTACATACATAAAATGAACAGTGAACCGAGTGGTAGATGAATTGAGTCGAAGACCACACATCTTTTCGGTGTTGCCTCTTCAGACGAATTTATGTGAAAAGATTCTAAATTTACAGTGTGACGATGACTGGTACAAAGAGGTCGAGGGTTTTATCGGACAAAACACAATGATGGTACCAAGATTTGAAGGATTTCCATTTGATGACGATGGTTTATTGAGGTTTAAAAATCATATTTACATACCATCAAACTACGAGTTGAGGAGCTTGATCCTGAGCGAGGCTCATAGAGCAGTTTACATGGCTCACCCGGGAGTCACGAAGATGAGGGAAGACCTTAAACCCTTATTCTTTTGGAAGGGAATGAAGGCAGATATAGTGAACTATGTGGCCAGATGTCTAGAATGTCAGCAGGTGAAGGCTGAACATAGACACCCAGCAGGATTACTATAGCCACACGATGTTCCAGAATCGAAATGGGAGGTTATTTCGATGGATTTTATTGTGGGCCACCACTGATAGCAAGGAGACGCGACTCGATTTCTTATGGTATTCGACACTCTGACGAAGAGTGCTCATTCATTCCTCTGCATATGACACATTAGGCACCTGACATAGATAGAAGTTTTCATCAGTAATATTCTGGGGCTGCATGGTGTACCTAAGAGAATTGTATCCGATTGAGGATCGGTGTTTTCTAGACGATTTTGGACTAGTTTCCAAGAGGCCTTGGGAACCCGACTTAACTTTAGTATTGTGTATCACTCGAAGATTGACAGGCAGACCGAATGAACGAACCAGACCTTGGAGGACATGTTGTGCATGTACGTGATGGATCAACCAAGGCGTTGGGAGGAATTCTTTCCATTGATAGAATTCGCATATAACAACAGTTACCAAGGCACCATTAAGATGGCACCTTTCGAGTTCCTTTATGGGCAACCATGTCAGACGCCTTGAGTTGGGATAGGCTCGAGGATAGGGTCCTGGTGGGACCAGAAGCAATCCAAGAAATGGAAGAGCAAATGCAAATAATAAGACAAAGGGTTAAAGAAGCACAGGATCGACAAAAGAGTTATGTCGATGCGCACTGTGTCGACCATAGTTACGAGGTTGGTGATCAAGTCTTCTTGCGGGTTAAGCCGCATAAGAGTTTGATCAAGTTTGGAAAGGGAGATAAACTATCTCTTAGGTTCGTGGGATCCTACAATATTGAGGAAGGGAGAGACCCGTGGCCTATTGACTAGCCTTGCCTGATTCTTGAGGCGTATGCACGATGTCTTTTATGTCTCTATTCAAGACATTATGATTAGTGATCCTACACATGTTTGACTTGAGCACCTTACGGGTGACGGATGAGGGTGTGCTCATGGTTGAGCCGATCCACATCTTGGATCATCGCATTCGACGGCTACAACATCAAGTAGTAGATGAGGTCAAGGTCCAATGGGACCACTATAGTCCGCACTCGACGACCTGGGAGGATGCATATGATATGCGCCAACAGTTTCCATTTTTGTTTGATAGATAAACTTATGATACTGTGATACACTTTATTTCAGCACTTATACTGTGAAACTTCGGGATGAATTTTAGACAAAGAGGGGGTGTATGTAACATCCCGCTCTTGCACACTGAGCGAACTTATTCCTTGAGGACACTTGCTTGCAAGTGATCCGGATTATTCTGCTATTAAAAATTTTGATTTTGATTATGAGGCGTTATGGGTAGATGTCATGTTGTTTTGTTGCATTGACATAGACAGGTGCTATTGACTCAGTTCTACTGAGTGTGCAGGATTTCAGACCTCGAGGATGCAGAGGCATCGATGGAACCCCTTGGACTCTGGATCGAGTCAGGGAGTGAACTGATGGGGTTTGATTATTTTATATGTGATATTAGTGCATCTGATTAGATGATATGATTATGGATATATTTCTAACATGATTCATTGATGATGCAGGCTGACGATAGCTTGTCGACCAGACTCACATGTGGAGTAGAGGGATCACGCACGACTACCAGAGAGGTTGAGGGAGAGGTGTGGACAGCAGCCCTGTCACAACCTACTAGCACTCCCACCGTGGCTCGAACTATAGGTTAACGTTTACCTAGTTCAAGAGGACCCACGATGTCGTGAGGGCAGACTGCAACAGTCGCTCACGATGATTCTAAGGGGCGCATAATAAGGTGGGGGCCTTATTGCTTAGAGGCCCTTAGTCTCCCACAAGTTCACTTGCGAAAGTATTGACTCTAGGGATTTTTTATGTCTACCATGTCAGTCAAGAGGTGAGTGGCACCCTTGGAGCACGTGGTACATCCTAAAGGGCACATCGTGCAAGAAAAATGGAAAGAGGCGAGTGGCACCCTCGGAGCACGTAGTGCGTCCTGAAGGGCATGTCACGCAAGGGAAACAGATGAGGCGAGTGGCACCCTTGGAGAACCTGGTGCATCCTGAAGGGCATATTGTGTTGTTAATGATAAATGAATGAACCTAGATGGCCTTAAGATGAGTAACGTGATAAGAAATTTAAAAAAAAAAAAAACAATTTCCCTAATAATTTGTCGCCCATCACGAAAATTAAAATCTAGGTCTAAATTATATTAGTGGAAGAATTTTTCTATCCTTATATATATATAAAATAAATAATGATGATAATATTCATTAATCTTGTAATAAGAAGGGAGTAAGCAATTTAATTGATTCATAAAAATCTGTTGGGATAAAAATAAAAAAGGGGGGAAAATAATTGTTTTATTATATTATGATAATTTAAAATTAAAAAGGGAAAAGGGAAAAAGTTAATTTCTACACCTGCCAATTTGAGTTCTAAATGAAAAGGGGAAAGAGGGAAATCTAAAATAATTAGGAAACTAGGAAAGGAGGGAAACATAAAAAGAAAAGGGAAACACAAGGGAAAAAACAAAAAGTCAAACTTAGTAAGGTATCTAGAATTTAAGAACATTCTAATTTAAATTGAACAAGAAAATTAATAATGGGGAAAGCCATTAAAACCTGTAAGGGAATTTGGGGACACCTAGGAGCGATTCTAGGAGTGACTCTAGGTGGGTGAGGGAAATAAGGGTAATTAATTAATTAAAGAAATTAATTTATGGAGGAATGAAGGGGATGGGTGACACTTGTACAGGGAGGATTTTAGAAAGTAATTTATTAAACATTAATTTAAATGTGATTTTGGGAAAGTAAGGGACTTGGAAACTCTATATAATGGAGGGAGGAGAAGGATGATGGATCTCTTTTGTTTGCGTAACATTATGTTGCAGAAATCTCTACTTGACTAACTTAGCTTGTGGGAGTTAGGATACCTAGCTCGATAAGGAGTGGTAGCTCGGCCTTGCGAGGTGAGATGGGAGCTAGCTGATTCTCTAGTTAGCGTGCATGGCCCCTTTGCGGCTCGGGGGGCTACGAGGGAAGAAGAGTACCCCTAGCATTGGTTGGGAGGTACTGGTAAAGTCTCATTGGTCGACAAGCAGGTGTTGGATGGAGCGAGCAGGACATCAACTCAGAGTGGGCGATCAGGCAACGGTACGTTTTCTTCATTTTGTATGGTAGATTGTAGTAGTAATATGCTTTCGATCTGCATGTTTAGTGGGTAACTAAATTGATTGTCTAGCATTGTAGTTGTTGACTGAATTTTCCTTAGCCTAGCTCAATGATTGATTGGCTCCCATGGCCTTCGATTCCTGACATGTCTTGACCGCCTTGGGTGTATTGATTTGTGAAGTTTGTGGTTGTTTTTCCCTTTGTCCCTAGCTCATCAGTCCTCCCTTGAGCAGTCGGCCAGGAGCCTGATCTACGGTCGTCGCTTTGGTGTTAATAGACCTATGGATCTCAATGCCTTACTTTTCTGTGCGTGGATGATGAGCGAAGGATGTTCCTGTCAGTCGTCTACCTCCGTTCTTTTCCTTGTCTGATTGTTGATTTCGCCATCTGGCAAAGACCTCTGCATATGGATTATCTTGCGTCCTGGTTGGTTTTTCTCTGTGCCTTGACTGATAGCATCCATGTGATCATTTCCATGACTTTTCCCATTGGATCCTTTCATTTCTCTTACTGTTGTTTGTGTTGTATTGGTATTAAGGCAATGGAAAAATGAATTGATCCCCTGTCTACTTTTTATATTTGGTGTTCTGGCAATGGAAAAACAATATGACTTCGTCCCTGCATTTTTATATTGGGTATTCTGGCAATGGAAAAACAAAATGATTTCATGTCTGCATTTTTTTATATATTTGGTATTTTGTCAATGGAAAAACGAAATGACTTCATGCCTCCATTTTTTTATATTGGGTATTCTAGCAATGGAAAAACAAAATGATTTCATGTCTGCATTTTTTTATATTTGGTATTGTGGCAATGGAAAAACGAAATGATTTCATGTCTTCTTTTTATTATTTGGTATTCTGGAAATGGAAAAATGAAATGACTTTAGGCCTGCATTTTTACATTTGGCATTCCGACAATGGAAAAACAACTAAATTTCTAAGTCCGTCTCTTGCACTTAAGAATTTCTATTTTTTTTTATTACCTCTTTCCTGGAAATTTGCCCCTCTCTGGACTACATTTCATTTTACTGCTGGGGCGATTTTTTCCCTTGTTGAAGACTGAGTTAAGCATTAAAAACTTACTGCTATTGGATTCCTCGGAATACCCACGTTTTCTCTCTTAAAAACTGACTGATATGCGGTTGAATTACCTACGATTTTGTCATTTATTATGTGACTAAGATTTCCGCGGAAGGCCCATGCTTTTGGCCTTTAAAAATTGACTGATATGTTGTTAATTGCCCACTATTTTGGGTCATTTAAATTCGTGTCTGAGTTTTCTGATTAAACGCCCACGTTTTGGCTATCAAAAAGATTGACCGAGTCTGTTGTTAATGCCCATGTTTTTCTATTAAAACGATGGACTGAGTCGTTGTTAAATGCCCACAAATTGTCCTTAAATTATAGCCTATGTTTACTGAGGTATGGCATAGCGTTTCGCCATTAACTGTGACTGCGTCTTTCTGCTGGTGTGACCACGTTTTGCCCCTTTAAATTGTTGACTGCGGTTGATGGAATGGATACAAATTTGCCTTAAGTGTTGCGTGTGTGTTACTATATTATTGCCAGGATAATTTGCTACAGTGAGTTATTGGACAACAGTTTCCTTTGTATTGATTAATTGCGACAACGAGTTAAACGGTTAACAGTCATGAAAATTGCCTGGTTATTGCACTATTAATTGTTTGTTAACAGTTATGTCAATTGCCTTGTGAATTGCTATACTAATTGCCAAGTTAATTAACATGTTAATCGCCTCATCATGCTATATTACTTGTTAGGATAACAATAATGTAAATAGCTGTGTTATTGCTAAATTAATTGTTATGTTGACTGTTATGTCAACTGCCTTGTTAATTGTGATATTAATTGTTAGGTAACAGCTATGCTAACCGCCTTGTTAACATTGCTACAACGATGTTAATATTTAGCAATTTCCTTCTCATTATTAATAAGACAGGTAGTATTGTTGGTTCGGTCAATATAGATAGACCTCACGTCGAGATTTAATTGTTCATAAGTGCTATAATGGTAGCATTCTACAATAAAATCATTAATGTTGTTAATTAAGTTGATGGCTAGTTGGATGGAGATTTGGATTAATATTGAATTGCCCAATTAGACTGTGATTAATGATTAAATGAGTTTAGTAAGTATTGACCCAAGCAGAAGTTAAAATCGCTAAATTAAAATGTGGTTAATGATTAAATTGTGATGCATAATTTCCGAATTGATTCGTAGTTGATGTTATTTAAATTGAATTTGATGATTTAATGGTGATGAAGAATTGTTGAACTGATTCGTAATTGATGTTATTGATTGAATTTAATGACTAAGGTATAATGTAGAATATCCGATTGGATTGTATTTAATGTTAATCTAATGTTAAGTTAAAGGCCAATTTATAATTTAGAGTTGCTAAAATTTGATGGATAATCGATGCCAAAACAAATTGTAACTTGACGTGCCCCGTTAGAATGGAACCCATGTTAAATTAGAATGTAATCATGGACCGGTTAGCCTGGGTGATTGGTGGGGTCGGGCACAATGTCGTGTGGGCTAGCATCACCCCTTTTCTTCGTTCTTTTGTGTCTCGTCGACCTTTCGTGTGGGGGTAGGTATAGTCTCCCAATCAATTTTCGGTTCCTAGCACGTTGGAGTTTTATAGAGTCCTTGGTCCAGATAGATTATGTTTGCGCCAAGGTTATTGACGCGTCTATCACCTGGGAACGACATGATTCCTGATGCAGGGATCATAGCATGCCTTATGGGTTAGCGACGAATGATATCTTGGTCGGAGTCGGTGCCTACCATGTGAGTGTGGCTGAGCGTTGTATGTTCACTTGGGCACATGCATTGGTTCACGTTCCTTGAGGTTCTATTCTTATTCGTCAACGTCGTTATGTCGGGAAGGGGAAGTTGTCCCTTAGCTTGTAGGAATGTCTTGTTGCATTGGGCGGTTAGTCGTTACTCCTATTATTTTGTGCATGTTTTGCCCAGTCGCCTTTGTGCCTGTGTGTGGTGTCATAGTTGCTTGTTTCCTGGGTTGCATGCTTTTGTTCGTCGTCTTTGGTGTGGTCAAGTTGTTTTCGTCGTTTCCTTCTTGCCTCTTAGTTCTTAAAAACAAAAACAAAAAAAATTCACTTATGCTCCGCCTGTGGTCGTAACGAAGGGGACGTTACACCAGTAATGGTTATTAATAGCATCCACTAAAGGGTTAGGACTCAGTAGGGTGCTACATTTCTAGGGACCCTGGTGGTCAAATCAATGGGTGTTTTTTTTCTTTTTAAATGATCATCAGTTGGTTAATATCATATAGTTGGGAGGACTTGATAGTGGGCATGTTATATTCATGGGTCTAAGTTTCAATATTGATGCATGATGATACCATGAATAAATGGAGCATGGTGAGCTCAAGGTTTTTCCCAACAATATTAGGTGGTAGGTGTTCAGGCAGAGTTGGTTATTCATGGTGTTAATTTTTGGTTATGAGGGAAACAAGGTGTGGGTGCAACATGGAGTTGATGGGGACCTTTCCTTTATCTTAGTTTGGGCATAACTGGGAACTCATGAGCATGGTGGTTGTCAATACACATTTCATAGGGGTGATTGTTGTGTCATTGATGATTGTTTCCAAATGATTCCCTTGGTTTTGATTTTGATGTCCATTTGGGTTCTTGGCCTGATAATTGTTTCCATTACTTTTGTTATTGTTGGGGTTGGGGTTCCCATGATTTCTCCCTTGACCTGGGTTTTGGATTTGGTAGTTGTTGTTATTCCTTGATTATAGTGCCTCATGTTTTGGCTTTGTTATTGATTCCTCGACTGATTAGGGTTTGGATGTGGGGCCATTTTTTAAGCAATGAAGGGAGGTACTTAAACGAAATGCACTGGTGGGTTGGTGGAGCGGGGTGGAATTGGGTCGGTTTATATGCAAAGTATTGATACTAGGCTATGCCCACAACCAAGTCGTGGGTGTTGGGAATAATAATGATGTGGAGCATATGGGTTAGGTTGAGCATAGGGAGAGGGTGGTCCATATGAAGTAGATGGTTCATATGGATGGGTTAGTCCAATTAGGGGTTTGGGGGCTCCATATATGTATGTTAGGGCCAACTTGGAGCTAATTTTAAATTCCTCCCACATAAGTCTTGGGATATACCCATGGTTTCCTCAATGTTGAAGAGCTTACGAGATATGTTTCGAGACCCTCTTTGGGGCCTTCCCGTTTGCACTAAGGAAAAACACAAAATATTACCAACATTGCAATTCTCGATGAAACCATATTGTAAAGTCATTGGGGGTTCCTCAAAGGTTTCCCATTGTAACTTTCAGATAAAGAGGATCACCCCTAACACTAAAGGAATTGGACATTGCTATTGGTAATCCTTGACTCTTGATTTGAGAAGACATAACAGGGAGTAGCACCATGTTACAACATAATTGTTGCAACCATATGATCTCTCTCTACTAGAAAATTCAATTGTGTTGAGTACTAAACCTATAATTAATATGGATAATGAGTTCAAATCACCCAAAGAGAAGGATCAAATCATTGAAATGATTAGATACATAAGGAACATGACCATTCCACTGGAAGTTGTATAAGTTAGACAATACCCAATGCAATCCAATTGCTTCACGTGATTTGAAGAATCTCATTAGAAGTTCCCTTGTTTGTTTCTTGGTGCAATGAGGACTCATTTGGTACAATTTCCATGCAATGTGAACCATTGCTAAAGAGGTGGAGATGTATGATCCATGCACAATCTCAAAGGAAAAAAATTGTGTAGGTTCTTTATTAATATTACCCAATTTTTGTACCTTTGCTTAAACAATCCCTACACCAACTACCACCACGATGATAACTCAATGTACTAGTTACTAAGATCCCTCAACGCCAACAATAAATCATGTTGTCCATGCAAAAGACATCTTAAAAGACATCATTGCATCACTCCATAATATGAGGGAGATTTCAAGGCACGTAATGCAATCTTAGACATATATACTCCCTTCAGCGAGTTGTGGAACGATTCCAATAAATCCAAATAACTCCTCTAGATGTCTAAACTGCTGGTCGCTGACATCAAACAAAAGAAGGGAATCACAAAAATTTATTGCAAAAACCAGAAAAGGGAATAGGCTGAATTCCCAACAGAAAAAAATGTGTTGAAAAGAGCTCTGAATCTCATGCAAAACAAGGAAAGTCAATCATGGAATGAAATTGAAAGCATTGTTTGATCTTTACCAAACCTAGTTTTTAAAATGTAGATGTATCCTCAAGAACTCTAGGTAATCGTTGCCAGAGCCGTATCGTCAGGTATCAAACGCCCAAGACAAGATGCGAACTACAACAAATCACCGTCTAAAATAGTAAGTTACTTGAAATTCGAAATGAAAGATCTATATGGCGGCTGAGAAACATCTTCTGAGCACAAGTCACAATAAAACTACATTTCGACAAAATGAAGGGATATTGGCACAACTATTGACTCTCTAATTATGAGTTGAAAGCCTTTTCTTATTTATTTCTAGTCCTAAGAAATACACAGATTTAAGATGTTTAAGCAGGCTTGAGGAAAATAAAGTCACAAGGTTTAGGTCGCAATCTCGAAGCCCATTTAAGGTTTTAGCGAATTCTTTAAGTATTGATATAGATATCAGACCTTTACCACAACCTTTAATAAATAAACTCGTATTTAAGATGATTTTTTGTAAGCTTTAACATGCTCACCAGTATTCAATCTTTTTTCCATGACATTTAACAAATCCACTCTAGAGGAACACAATGACAGGGAAATTTAACAATATTTTCACAAGCTTTATTAAATATTTGTCTTGAGAAACACCTTAGCCTACTAAGTTCACCGCCATAGCCAAATCCTGACACACTTGAGTTCATGTTGATGTGTTATAGTTTTATACAAAAGACAATTTTGAACGACATGTGATATGGATGTATGTAAGCAAGGTGATGGAGAAATCGGCTAATGGGAAAAACATGAATCATTTCACATTCGTCTAGTTCTCATACATGTATTTTTTTGCATAAAATATAGTTTTTATATTTCAATGGGTTGTCAAAGGCGGTGATCTGAGTGTAACTTTGAACGATGCAGAGTGGTAGGGCGTTGGGTTTGCACTCCAGTTCAATTCCCTTTTCGTACTACCAATCTCAATTTCAATATAGATACAATGCATGATATAATTCATAATAGCTTGCACACAACCGAAAAGAGTTTAGTGATTGATCATTAATCGAAATATTAAATCGATGGATTCACTGTAAACATGCTTTTACAAAATAACGATATTATACTATTTTTAAAAACTTTAAAATATCATTCAATATAACTTTATTCTCAAACATCCAACCAAGAACTTACATATCTTCCGATCAACCTACAATGTTCAAAGTGATATAAGCAAAGATGGTGATCTTAGCATATGCTTCTCAATATGATAATGCTGAACAAAGTAATGTTCCTCCATGGATTCCCGCATCTACATATTTTTACAATATTTAAACGCAATATTTAAACACATTAGGATTATGCTGAACAAAGTAATGTTCCTCCATGGATTCCCGAGTCTACATATTTTTAAAATATTTAGATGCATGCATCAAGTGAGGTGGAAATAAAAAAAATTCTTAGTTTAAATGTTTTATATTTTTTATTATTTTTGGTAAGTCTTATTTGAATTTGGCAATATAATTGTTGGTGAAATGGGAGTTTTGAATTGCTTAAACTGCAATTCATTGAAATACCGTTGCATTCTATGCGCAATCTCACACCTATTTAATATCGAGAGAAGCCTCATTCCGTCAATACGCAGAGATTTCAAAATCGAATCAAAATCAGGCAACCACTCATTTTTTCACCAAAATCAGGCAGGAACCAAATGTTGAATACGGGCAACCCTTTACGACAAAGGATATTGGGTGATCTTCAAGGACAGGAAGTCACTACTATGGGCTAAAGGTAGCCACTTAAGTACAACATAACCCATTGGAACTTGCAGTGGAGGACTGTACATCGTGTCAGGATAGTCAGTTCAGGCATTGGGTCATGATGCGACTAGCTCCAGCGAGTTGTGGCACAGAAGACTTGGACATCTTCATTGCAAAGCTCTTCCAGAACTACAGAACATGGCATGTGGCATGCCCTCTATTTCTCTTAGTAAAAATGAAATTTGTAAGGGATGCATGCTAGGTAAAAATATAAAGAAAGCATTTCCTAGTAGTCACAACAGAGCTCAGGGCATCTTAGATCTGGTCCATTCTGATGTATGTGGTCCCATGTCATCTCCCTCACTCAGTGGTTGTTTGTATTATGTCATTTTTATTGATGATTACTCAAGAAAATGTTGGATATATTTTCTTAAAGCTAAAAGTGACACATTTGATAAATTCAAAGAGTATAAAGCCTTTATTGAAAAGCAAATAGAGAGACACATCAGAATCCTTAGAACAGACAATCGATGAGAGTTTGAATCTCTTTAGTTTGAGGATTTCTGCAAGTCAGCAGGAATCAAGAGACAGTTGATTGTGCCATATAACCCTTAGCAAAATGGAGTTGCTGAGAGGAAAAACAGGACTATTTGTGAGGCAGCGAAAGCAATGATGTTTGACCAGGATCTGCCAAATTCTTTATGGGCATAAGCTACCTCCACTGCCATGTATATTCAGAACATGTGTCCACATGCTATCTTGAAGGTAAAGACTCCTGAAGAGGTCTTCTCAGGGATCAAACCTGAAGTATGGCATCTAAGGATATTTGGGTGTCCTGTGTATATTCATGTCCC
Organism: Picea glauca; assembly: GCA_000966675.3. Classification (NCBI taxonomy): domain Eukaryota; kingdom Viridiplantae; phylum Streptophyta; class Pinopsida; order Pinales; family Pinaceae; genus Picea; species Picea glauca. The sequence goes on from JZKD02S1672770.1 coordinate 1,663,147, forward strand.
TAAGGAAAAGAGGACAAAGATGGAACCCTCAGAAAAGAAAGGGGTTTTTGTGGGGTACAGTGAGAACTCCAAGGTTTACAGGATTTATGTACCAGGTCAGACGCAAATAGAGGTAAGCAGAGATGTTACTTTCCATGAGGAAGCCACATTTAAGAAATCCAGAGAGCTTCAGCAGGAATCAGGAGCAGTTCAGCCAGCTTTACCCTCTTCTGAAAATCAAGAGTCAGATGATCAGAGGGATGAACCTCGTGAAGGGCCAAGTAATGAGCCCGTAGAACCTGTTGAAGTGTTATAAATAACTCTTGAAGAACCTCCATCCAAAAGGAAGACAGGGTGGCTTAAATAAATAGTGCAGAAAGCAGAAAGGATAGCTGCTCCCAAAGGAACTTTCAGGGAAAGGAAGAGGCCTCATAAGTTTGGAGGCTATGTTGCATTGATGAACAACATTAGTGATGTCGAACCTTCTTTCTTTGTAGAAGCAGATAAATTATAAGTATGGAAGAATGCCATGCTTGAGGAATATAAGTCTATTATAAAGAACAATGTTTGGGACATTGTGTTGAGGACAAAAGACAAATCAATGGTTTCTTCCAAATGGATCTATAAGACCAAATATGCAGTTGATGGAAGTGTGGAAAAGTTCAAAGCAAGATTTATAGCTAGATGCTTCACTTAGAAAGAAGGAATCGACTACGAAGAGACTTTAGCTTTTGTAGCCAGGTATACCTCCATTCGAACTATTATTGCTTTAGCTCCCATTCTTGGTTGGAAGCTACATCAGATGGATGTAAAAACAACATTCTTGAATGGAAATATTGAACATGAGGTCTTTGTGGAACAACCAGATGGTTTTGTACTGCATAACAAAGGCACTCATGTATGCAAGCTAAGGAAGGCCTTGTATGGTCTTAAGCAGGCTCCCAGAGTTTGGTATGACAGGATTGATGGCTTTCCTAAAAGCCTGGGATTTCAGAAAAGTGATGTTGATGCAAATCTGTACTTCAAGGTAAGAGGTAACCAACCTATTATACTAATCTTGTATGTTGATGATCTCTTTCTAACAGGAGATGAAGGGCTAATAGCCTGGTGTAAGAGGGAGCTAACCTCATAATTCGAGATGAAAGACTTAGGCTTGATGCATTACTTCCTAAGATTGGAAGTGTGGCAAAGACAGAGCGAGATATTTCTGGCACAAGGAAAATACACAGTGAATGTACTAAACAGGTTTGGTATGATGGATTGCAAATCCATGTCTACTCCGATGGTTACCAACCTGAGGAAGTTGCATGATTCTGATACAGGTTCAGGTTTGGTGGATCCCACCATGTATAGGCAACTGATTGGATCATTGATGTACATGATCCACACTAGGCCAGATATATGCTATGCAGTGATTGCAATGAGTCAGTTCATGACTAAACCGAGACAGAGACACTGGGTGGCAACAAAGAACATCTTGAGATATCTCAGAGGGACCATTACTTATGGTCTGAGATATACATCCAATGGTGGTTTTTTCTGCATGGGTATGCAGATGTTGACTGGGCAGGAAGCCCAGTGGATCGGAAGAGTACTTATGGATACTGCTTCAGTTTAGGATCCACTTTGATCTCTTGGTCAAGCTGGAAGCAGGGATCCATTACACAGTGTACAACAGAGGCTAAGTACATTGCAGCAAGGAAGCAGTATAGCTCAGAAAATTGGTTTCTGGGTTGTTTGGATACAAGCTCGAGACGAAGGTGGTTCACCGTGATAATAAAAGTTGCAGAAAATTGACAGAAATCCAGGTATTTCACGACAGGTCAAAACATATTGACATGAGGTACCACTACATCCGAGACTTGGTCCAGCGAAAAACTGTAAAGTTACAGTACGTAACCACAAGCGAGCAGGTAGCTATTATCCTGACCAAGCCTCTGACCTCGAGACAGTTTGTGCAGCTGAGAGGCAAGCTTGGTGTGGTTGAGAATGACTCCCTCTCTAAGAGGGAGTGTTAAATTTGGCAGCATCGACAATCATTCTCCAATGAGAGGCCATATCGGCCACCCTGAGGCTAGCCAGGGAGATTTGGAGAATCAACCAGTCTTGTAAGGTATTGACAAAAGCCAGGGGGAACGTACAACCTCTGTGAGTCAAACCAAAAGTCAAGACGAACGAGATGCTATGTGAGTCTAATGAAAAATTCAAGGGGAACATAGAACCTCTATGAGCATAGATAGTCTAGTGAAAAAGTCAGGGGGAACGTACAACCTCTGTGAGCATAGACAGTCTAGTGCAAAAGTCAAGGGGAACGTACAACCTCTGTGAGCATAGACAGACCAGTGGAAAAGTCAAGGGGAACATACAATCTTTGTGAGCCTAGTCAAACCTTGTGAGCCATGAGAAAAAGTCAAGGCATCTAGCAAAAGTTAGGTTAAGTATAAAATTCCTATGAGCTAGAAACAAATGATATTCCTAATATTGCAAACGATATAAATGTATTGATCTAGTGTGTTGGCACGTGTAACATTATCCACCATGAAGAGAATTTTGAATTTCCTTGTAAAGAG
>JZKD02S1672770.1:1671133-1687678 GCA_000966675.3 Picea glauca
TATCCACCATGAAGAGAATTTTGAATTTCCTTGTAAAGAGTTGAGTTGTAACTGAAGTCTTAAGTCTAGTTCTATTTTTGAACTAAAGTGTAATGTTGAGTTGCAACTGAAGTATTAAGTCTAGTTCTATTTTTGAACTAAAGTGTAATGTTGAGTTGCAACTGAAGTATTAAGTCTAGTTCTATTTTTGAACAAAAGTGTAATGTTGAGTTGCAACTGAAGTATTAAGTCTAGTTCTATTTTTGCACTAAAGTGTAATGCTGAGTTGCAACTGAAGTATTAAGTCTAGTTCTATTTTTGAACTGAATTGTAATGTTGAGTTGCAACTGAAGTATTAAGTCTAGTTCTATTTTTGAACTGAAGTGTAATGTTGAGTTGTAACTGAAGTCTCAAGTCTAGTTCTATTTTTGAACTAAAACATACCAGTCTCAAGTCTAGTTCTATTTTCGAACTAAAGTGTAATGCTGAGTTGTAACCAGTCTCAAGTCTAGTTCTAAGTTCGAACTAAAGTATGAAGCTGAGTTATGATTAACTCATGTAAACAGGTTACTATTTCAAGTATTTCCACTTCTCCTCTTCAACTTATGTAAGCAGAGGTCGACCCCTCTCTTCAATACAGTTTTGAGATGCAGGTTAAGGGTGAAGCAATAGTGGCAGACATATCAGTGATAAAGATGCAGCACACCAAAGTAGCATATCAATGTTGTATATCAACAATAGAGGCAACATATCAGAGGTGTATTTCAGCAAGGTCTTTTAGGTCTTTGTCAGGTCAGAGTCATCTTGGCAAACTCTTTAAGAGCATAACATTCATGGTGGATATTGTCTAGTAGATATAGGTAAGGGATAATATAAACCTTGCTTTCTATTACTGGGTTTGCTAGTACAACAAAGTATGCATTCTATGATAAATCAAGCTACATCTTCTGACATTCTAGGCCAATACACATACCTTTGTAAGTTGACAACTATCTTTCCAACACCAAAATGCCCTACAACTTTGGAAGTATGAGTGTCTTTGATAAACTACAATATTTCACCTTTAAGAACACAAAGCTTGTCTAGCTTGTATAACAACCCATACTAGAGATGATATTCATCCTTATTCTACATGAACTTGGTCTTGCAATGGTTGAAATATCTTCTGTGTATGCCTCTTTGTATGCCTCATGGGTGAAAGGATCCATGTGCATAAGATTTCCTCAAGTTGTGATCTTGGATGTGAGTTGCCTTGAAAGCATGTTTTCCAATGTATTAGTGCTTCCCTTCTTATATTTGATAATTAGATGAAATTGTTGTAGAACCTCATCCACTTGTAGTGTTTGGTTTGTTGAAACTTACTTTGGGCTTGCAAATATTGTAGTGGTTGGTGATTAGTTTGGATGATGGTTTTATTTCCTATCAAATATTTCTTCCATTTCTTTATAGCTTGAGCCACAATGTAGAGTTCCTTTTCATATGTAGGGTATTTCGAGACTCTACCATGGAACATTTCATAATGATAGCATACTAGCTTACCTTCCTGCACGAATATTTCTCCCAAAGCATATCCACTTGCATTTGTCTCCACTTTGAAATGCCTCTGCAAATTGGGCAGTGCAAGAACTAGTGCTTGACTAATATTTTGTTTCTTCTCTTCAAAATCTTTATGTTGATTCTCCCCCCATTGGAAACTCTTGGTGTTGGTTATTATGACATGGAGTGGTGCAACTACCATTGAAAATGATGTTATAAAATTTAGTAGCTACCGTCTTTCCCCCACAAAGATCCTAATTTCAATGACATTTGTGGGAGTTGGCCACTTGACAATGGACTCCATCTTTACAGGAAAAATCTCGAGTTCCCCTCCACCAATCATATACCCCAAATAAACTAATCATTCCTGAGCAAATTCACATTTCTTAACATTTGTTAGTAGTTGATTCTTTTTTACGGTCTCTAGCACATGCATGAGATGTGAGATATTATTTTCCTAGGTAGAGCTATAAACCAATATATCATCTAAGTACACTATTACAAATGAATCTAGAAAGGGACACAATGCATCATTCATCAAACACATAAACCAAAAGGCATTACCAACCATTCATATAGACCTTGTCTTGTCTTGAAGGTGGTCTTCCAGGTGTCTTCTTCTCTAACTTGTACATGGTGGTATCTCGATTTGAGATCCAACTTCGTGAAGTACCTAAGATCCTACATTGATTTAGCAAATCATCGATCCTGGGTATAAGGTATTGATTTTTTAGGGTGATCTTATTTAGAGCTATGGAGTCAATACACATTCTCCAAGTCCCATACTTCTTGGGTATTATGATGATAGGTGACCCACAAGGTGAGGTTCTTCATCAAATTACTCCATGCTCCAATAGCTATTATAATTTTTTCTTCAGTTAATCTACTTGCAGGATGAATTGTTTGTACTACCCAATGTTTGGGAATGGGGAGTGAGGCAACAATTATGTCTCATGCTCCACTTCCCTCCTAGGTGGCAACCCTTTAGGCTCCTATAACACATCTCTATACACCTACAAAATCCCCTCCATATGATGTTTCTGCTCTTTATTACATCCCTCCATATATGCCTTTACTTTTACTACTTTATCCCCTGGCTAATTCTCTCTTGATGAAAGCAATACAAACTTTCTACTTGAACTTATCAATTTCTTGGCTTGGTTAACACTTATTAGAGAGATATTGGATTTACCTTTGTGTTCATTGATGATGGATGAATTCCCATTCTTAATTAGGTGGCATTGGTTTGTTCTCCTCATGAAGATTGCATTCTTCATGTACACGTAGGGGCTTCCAAACACTATACCATAAACATTAAGTGGTACAACATCTACCTCTACTTCATGATCCAAATCTTGAGGGATGAGATCTAGATGGCTTGAATTGCTGAGAGAGGAGGAGCTTAGACGTGCCAATCTTGCATGAAAAGAAGCATGAAAAAAAAAAACATGTAAATGAAGTACTTGGGAGGTGAGGCTAAAAAAGGAGCCTCACCTCTAAAACTAGTAAAGCACTCAGAGCTAATTAATCTCACAATCAACAATAAAAAAATATGAGAGAAGCCAAAATGAGTAACTTGATATTATGAGAAGGCTTGCTAGGCCTTTATATATCATTACAAAATGGTCCATTGAACAAAGTCAAAAAGAGTTCATTAAATGAGTCTCTATTATTAGTATAATAGATCTAACTACCCGACTAACTAAGTAGTGGAAAATAAAACCCAATACAATAATGTAAATAGTTCATTAAATGAGTCTCTATTATTATAATAATAGATCTAACTACCCAACTAACTAAATAGTGGAAAATAAAACCCAATACAATAATGGAGAGGTGGGACTCTCTTTGACCCGTATGGGGGCAACTTGTTAACCCAATTAATTAATGAGGAGGTAGGCATATATATGGTCAATCTATTAGTTTTATAATTTTATGACTTTTTACATTCGAATTTAGACCATATACCCCCTAAAATTCGGGTCATTAATGATGTTGTAATATCCCTAGGGGATTATTCCAAGAGAAATATGATGTTGTAGTATCCCAAGAGAAATATGATGTTGTAGTATCCCTAGGGGATTATTTCTTTAGCAAATCTTGCAGAGGTATTTCCAAGAGGGAAACAAAGATGAAAAATATTGAAGATACCCCTATCAAGGAATCAGTGGACCAAATAATTGCATGGAATCTTGGCAAAGTTCGCCAAAGAAATGCAATAGACACAACTTTTTCCTTGAGCGCCTTTGCAGTTGTGAATTCCATCACTGTCACTAAGCTCAATGATACGTTGGATACCTATAAAGTAAGGGTATCAGTTCTAGAAGAACAACTGAAGAAGCCAAAGATTCATATGGAAGATGGATTCATGCATTGGGTAAATGAGAAAGATCAACAACTCAAAGCTGAAATAGAAAACCTCAACAAGGAACATTTACATGAATGGAGAGGCTGAGAACATAGTCCCAAGAGGAAACCACTGTCTCTGAGAAACACAAAATACCAATCAAAGAATATGAATCCAAAGTACAAACCCTATAGCATCAATTGAATGAAAGTAGAAAAACCACCATCATCCTAAAAAATGTAAGGAGAGAAGCCAAGATAAAAAAATGAAGAGATAAGAGAAGCACAAACACAAATTTTCACTAAGTTGGATAAGATCCAACAATGTTATGGTGATCTAGTGAAGCTGCCAAATTAGGTAGAGGCACAGTTGGAGCAAAGAAAGGCTTCCCAAGATGCTTTTTATGAGGTGATAAACTGGAAGAAGAAGTACACAAAAACCTCTTCAAATCTCCCAAAATTTGATCATAGGAAAAAGGGAAAACCCAAGTACTACTGGATACATGGAAGGCCTCTTTTCAAGACATTGAGGAAATTGTCAAGATCATCACCAAAGTTTGTTTAAGGATATGGAACTCAACATATGACATTTTAAAACAATTTGGCCTGCCAACAATGGATGAATTAAACCAGGCAGTGCCCAAAAAGCTAAGAGTTGTAGAGGTGGAACAAAGAATAGACAACAACAAACAAGCCATTGAGAGGATTAGTGAAATAAATCATGTGGTTTTGAACAACTTCTTGAAAAGACTGATACATTTTTCCACTACATTCAATGTAGATGTTCAAAAAGTTCATAAGGAATTGAAATGAAATGTGGTAGAGAAGATCTATGATGGAGAGCTACAAATAAAAAAGTTGAAATTTGATCATATTGAAGACATCTTCAATGCTCATAATCTATGGGCTGCTTATAGAAAGGGTGCTTGTTAAAATATCTTCCTAGGTTTTGTATTTTGTTATAACATCCTCCTATATTGTAATATGAAGAGAAATCTAAGAGATAGAAAAGGAGAAAAGAGATAGAATAGAATGATCAGTAACTGCAGTATGAGCAGTTACAAAAGCCGAAAGGCCTCCCTTGTTCTATAAAAGAAAGATTATTGTAACAGATAACAAACTTTTTCCTGACATACTATTGTAATATTCTTATTGCATGAATAAAAGACAAAAGCTCTATTTGGTGGCAATGGACGGTATTTGATTATGATATGGGATTTCTCTTTATTTCTAGTGAATGTTAATTGGTTTTATAAATGACCATGCATATGAAATTTTCTCTATGTATATGTTTAATAAAACTAATGATTCCATGGTTTTTATCAGATGCAGTGACAATGTGTCGAGTGTAGTAAATAAATTTTTATGTGCCATATCGGTTTCATTGTTGTTGTCACCTATTTCCGGAATTTTTCTGTAATATAATTTAATGTTGTATCTGAATATTCTAGATTAGCTCCTAACTAGGATAGATTAGACTGATAGATACATAGGTTTTGTTTTCATCAAACATATTTAGAATTAGAATAATTATTAGAATTAAATTTGATTTCCTTCTCTACTATTTAAAATCACAGTGGCAACTAGACCCACATACTGCTCAAAGTTTGCTACCCAAAACGACAATTAGTCTAATTGGGACTCACCATCAGGCATACTCCCTTATTGATTGACAAACCATTTTGACCCATGAACATAATTGGCGCTAGGAGGGCCAACAAAATGAATGGCTCATAAAGAATTTCCTAATCCCAATTATACCCATTCTACTCTACAGACAAATCCCACTCAGCACAGTGAACCCCATTCTTTTGATGCTAAGCGAACCCTAGACCCAAAACTTGCTCCAGTTCCTACGCCTATTCAATTTTCAAGTCATCAGAGTGCATACCAACTCCACCCCACAACATCAACTTCTCCCAGGTTAGACGTTGTTGATGTCGCTCAATTGTTGCAGTGCTCTCATACCCTAACCTGAGCATTTAGTAAGAAACTGGTCGCGAACTTGTGAAATATCCTCTCCTTGAAAGACATAGACAAACCAAACCTGAAAAACCAACCAAAACCAGTGTTCCAACCAATACAACTAGCCCAACCACCACAACCCCTAATTACAATATATTCAATGGAGTTTCTCACCCTTCTGAGCTAAGTTTTAAAGAATATTTCTCTATTAGTGCTGGTGAACCACCACTTCCCCCTAATTCTCCTCCATTTATTCCTAGATATTCTCCCGAAGAAGATTTTTTAGAGGAAGAACCTCAAGGAAATCATTTAGAAAGTAGTCCCAGAGGAGAGATGGCCAACCGTAATGCTAACCAACCTTGGCTTGCCATGAAATACTCCTAGGATGAATCCCAATTGTACATATAAATGTAACTATACTTTTCATATAAGTTGGTGAGTTGAACGAACAAGACCCTGGTTTGGTTCTGCGCGCATTGAGTTAGTGCACTTTCTTTGTGTTAAAGAGTGCGTGCAACTTAAAAAGGATTATAGCACACATTTTAATATATATATATATAGCACGTGCCTACGTAAGCACGTAAGAATGGCACACTAAAAGGGAAACAACTTGAAGAATACAATGCATACCGGTATAAGTGTGCAAGGATGGCGTACTAAAAGAAGAGTCGTTCAGGATTGTTGTGGGGAAAATCCCCCTAAACTGGGTCTAAGGAATAGGGAGAGCGATAAATCCCTTAAAATACTGATCTACCTTTAATCTACCCCAAAACCATCTAAAATAAGTGATAAGAGAAAGAGGAAAGAGAGGGTTAATGAGTGCACCTTCAATCCTTATGGTTGGTGTAGACCTCTTTTTCTTTTTGCTACCTCCTAGATCACAAATCTCCTGCCAAAGTTGACCTGCAAGGGGTTAGGAATATAGTGCAACAACATATACAATCTCTAATGATCACTTTAAAATCCTAAATATATAAATAAATGCTCAAATTAACAAGAACATGTAAACATAGGGTTTTGGGACAAAGATAATTTCTTTTATTCAAATTCAAGATAAAAAAAAGGTTACAACCTTTGCTGACGACCTCTCTATGAACCAAGTCCGGGCTCCTCTGTCATGGCTCCAAGTACATCAATCCCACATTAGATTTTCACAACCAATATACCATCAAGGGAAGGAGGAAGGGTTGCATAAGGAGAATGGTTGGAGGGGAAAGATGAGGCTAAAACTCAGAGCAAGATGCAAATCTTGGGCAATGAAAGGGAAGGGATTTTGGCAGAGTTTTCTTATTTGCTTGTTCATGTCTCTAAATGACTCCCCAAGACCTCTTTTTATATGAGAAAAATATGGTTATTCGGTTTGGGGACGGGCTACAAGGGGTAACATGGTTAGAAAATCCTCTATAGCCTGTAAACTCTACCGAATTCCACGCAATTTTATATTTTTTGCAACTTTTGGAGGTAAACACAGGCTAACTAGCATGCAACACACGTGTGTACGTGGGCTAACTAGCATGCAACATGCGTGTGTATGTAGAATATTAGTGCAATAGGGCATGTACACTATCCAAAAAAAGGTTTTTTTAGAAGGAAGCCTCAACAATATTTTTGGCAAAGTATGCCAATGGATGGGCCAATGTCTTAGGTGCATAGATGTGGCATTTTTGGACTATAAAATATGTTGCCTAATGTGTGAGGTCAGAAGAGAAATTGATGGCCGAAATAGATTACAATATCTTTACACAGTGGGAAGGCACGAAGTTGAGTGAGCTTGAGACGAGTGTTCGTGAGCGTGTCTTCAACAAAATAATGATAATATCTCTGAGGCATGCATACCCAATCTCGGGATAAACTAAGCATGGTTGCCAATCAAGTACACTACAGATCCATGTCACATATATAGTAATCATGACTATGAGACAAATATGAATGTCAATAAAAGTGTAACCGCGAACAATACATAACGAATCTACATCTCAAAATCATTTGAAGATATCCAAGTATAATATGATATGCATTTTCAGGAACTATCGACGCTTATGGTTAGAGATGAGAACTTCATAGCTCGAGCAACAACTTCAAGATCTTTCAAACTCAGGTAGGAGTACAATAAGAGTGTAAGACTCACTACTTTGAGGTCTTCAACATGCCATCGGGGAAAGAATGGAGGATCTCAATGATCAGGCACATAACTTCATTGATTCCAAATACAAACTGGACTGGACTCTCAAGATGACAGACTCATGAAGGTCAAGAGATCAAATGCAGAATGGACGATTCAAGTTGGATAAAACTTGCCTTGGACAAAAGCATGACAAAATTATGAGACTCAGGCAACATATTACTAACATAAGTATGTGATGCAGGAGGCACCACAAACTCTCCATATGTTTGGAAGAGTAACCAAACAGAGGAGGACACAACTCTATGTAACGAGAACAACTTCCTAAGGTTGTACTAGATCCCAATGCTTGGTGAACAAACGAAATGATGTGCTTTGTCCAAGGGCGACTATCTTGCTACCGATAAAAGAGAATGTATATCCCATCCCCTCTTTTGGAATATTCGATTTTTTTGTCTTTTTCAAATTTTTAATGAGCTTGAAAAAGAATAAAAGAATGCTACGTTACTGTAACGCCCTGTTTCCCCTAGTTTGTAAATATAACCATACTTTCCAAGAGACTATGGAAAACTCAATATGTGTGAATGTTTGATTTGATGGACCTTTGTATAAAAGGTCAATGAATGTAAATTCTATTATTTATTAGAAAATGGATAAGTGTTGCATGATTGCTGGAAGCGGGGTGTACTAAGAGAGACCACAAATTCTATGAAAGAGATGGTGAAGGGGACTAGTAATGGTTGCGTTAACCTCCACCAAACCAGTACCTTACTGGATATTAATTTCCCAGGACCAGAACAAATCTCTGATCCAGAATTGAATTACAGTCAGGATGGTAGGTGGGAAGACCTCCTCAAGAATTAATGAGGGGATGGGGCAGAACACCCATATGTAAGGCTTTCATACCTGATCACTGACTGGGAATTTGAGCCACACGCAACCTTGCTGAGAAAGGAAGGAAGGTGTGGTGGGTAGAGGTAGACCTGCGAAGAGTGCAGAGATGAGAGGCTAAGCTCTCGGGTTCAAGGAAGAACTAAGGGATGAGCGTGTTTTGGTCGCAGGGATATGGCTAACATGTTATGATACAATCTGATAAATGAGGATGGTCCACCTTGCTTGGTATTGTGTAAACCGTTGCCAAGATCTTGCGGGAGGAGGAGAGTAACCTCCATCCCTACTGTCACCAAGTCGGAAGAAATAATTCTATCATAGAGCATCGTGGTATAGCTCGGGGGTGGCTAGTGGTAAATCCATTGGGAGTGACTGAGCCTATGGTTGGGTGGAAACGGGCACCCCTTCCCACAGTTGCATCACGCCTTCTGGTTCTGATAGGTATTTTCCTGTTTTATGTATTGAACTAGAATAATGGATGAATGCTTTGATTTATATATATGTGTGTGTATTTATAAATGGTTTCTGTGTGGAATGGTCATGATATGTATATGCTCTCATCTCTTTGTGAACTTATGCTTCTGACTGATAGTCTGTATGCTCCAGCTTAGTTCCTGAGGCTTCTTGGGTCATAAACTTGTAAGATGACTGAGATAGGAGGTATCGTGTCAATTTGAACATGTCCGTCTGAATAGGATACCTAGTTCAGACTCCTTGCCGTGCGACCGGGATTCTAGACCCGAGTCCTTAACCATTTCATGGTAAAGCTTTGGAAGGATAACGAAGTTGAAGCCTTGAAAAGGGGAGTTCTCTTCATTTGGAAGACGAGTGGATGAGATCCGTTCGAGAGGACCCATATGACCAATACCCAGGAACCTTATGCTAAGTCTAAGGAAGTTATGTCCTCTTGGCTTGGAAGCTCCGGAAGTCTGGGACTTCGGAGTATGACCGACCTTACCATCCTTATAATGGCCGAAGATAACCGTGAGACTTGGTTTCCCGTAAGGTTGAATGACGTTAGGCAGTTCCCCAGGCGGTTAGGTGAACTTGATTGACCAACTAGACCGGGATATAAAACCCTGAAGACCGGAGCCGCGAAGGACTCAGAACCATAGATCAAGGGATCCTTCGAGTCCCTTCCCAGTCATTGATATATCGAGGATGCATGACACTAGGCCTTTTTGTTTGGAGATTGGGCACTTCGAAAGATAAGAATATTTTGCATCACAACACTCTCAAACAACGAATCCCCGAGGTAACCAGAGTTGTAGATCTATAAATCTACGTGGTTGGATCTCGACCGTGAGATCCGAGGAATGTTAGAATCCTATCAGTCCGAGGGTGATGTGGTGCAGTGACGCCCCCTATGGTGACGTTTACCCTAGCTTGACGTGCCACATGTCACTAGGTTTTGTGTGCGTCATATGCCCTATAGGCCCATCGGAACATAACACGTGTCACCTTGACCCCTCCTACGTGTCAGTTCCTGATACGTGTCCACCTAGCCAACACGGTTTGTGAAGTGACCGGGGCTCTGGGAGTTCGAAACTTGAGGACTCTGAAGGATATAGCATGTAGTATGGAAGAGAGACTGAACGACCTGAAGGTCGGAGCCACATTGTGAGATTACGAGACTTCAGAGGTTCGAAACTTTGAGCAGTCTCGTGCATAGATAATAAAGAGGCGTGAATCGTTGAATTCCTCCACAACTGATATAGGTGAAAGAGAGCAAGTCCAGTCATGGGATCGAACTGTCGAAGGTCCTCCACCATGGATGAAGGAACTTCGAAATAACACATGTGAGGTGAATCCATGTGGGCGCCACGTGTCCCTCAACCAATAAATTCCCAAAGAACTTCGAAGAGATATATCCGTCGGTTCTAGGCTTGGTTTTGAGCATGGAGACCGTGGTTGGAAAACTTTGGATGAGCAGAGTGTGGTAGAGACTCCGAATGAAGGATTTGATCACTTAAGGAGAACGAAATTTTGAGGCCCCATCCCTAGGAAAGCCACTCAAGGGTCGGATGTGTTACAAATTGGTATCAGAGCATGGTTACAACACTTGGCCTGCTTGGGCTCATGGACGAGTTGCGTAAAAACCATATTTAAAAAATTTTAAGGGTGACACCCTACCTTACCTCTTTCCTAAAGAGTCTAGTTAAACTCTTACTAAAGAAAATAATGAAATCTTTCTATTGTGTGTGTGTGTATTTAAGAGATATGAACCATGTGTTGTTCATGAACTAATAGACTGTTAGATAACAACAAGTGTTTTGTCAGCACTCAAGCAGTCAGTAAACTGTGGGAAACTACAATCATAATGGATGGTGACGTGCCATGAAGTGGGGGATGGCTCCCACAATAAAGACGAAGAGTCTGATGAAAGGAGGGCGGTGGAAACCCCTTTGGATATTGTTGAAACTGTAAGGAGCCTCATGGTCGAATTACAGAGTTGCAAGGCCGAAAATGAGAGATTGATAAAAGAGAAAGAAAAACAAATGGAAATATATGCAGTCTTGTTGTAGATCTTATCCGACATACAGAGGCAGCTGTAGCATGGACCTACAACCATTCATGTGGACCGATGACATACGAAGATAAGTCAAAGTCTACCTGAAATACGAAAACGTGGTCCCATAAGTAGCCACACATGGAGAAGTACCTCGAGGAAGGCCCAACCTAGAGGCACAAGATGCTCATCGGGAGAGTCCTCTAGAAAGTAAACTGACCACTCTAAGGGATCTTCTAGTATCAAAACTAGCTCACATTCTTAGAAGAAAGGAAAGAAGCGAAAACATTCCAAAAGTCATGACCCTGAAGAATTCAAGAAATCCAAACCACCCTCTTTCAATGGAGAGATTGAAAAGGGGAAAGAGGTAGAAGCTTGGTTGGTTGGTTTAAAGAAGTACTTCAGAGTCCATGACTACTCTGAGAAATTGAAGGCTCGAATAACCATCTTCAACCTGAATGGAAAGGCTTCCATTTGGTGGGAAGACCTTAAGAATGTGAAAGGAATCCATGAGGAGGACTTATCATGGAAACAATTTGAGAAACACTTCAAGAAGAAGTATCTGTTAGAGAAATACTTTGACGAGAAGACTAAGGAGTTCTATGAACTCAAGTTGGAACAACTCATTATAGAGTAATATGTTAATAAATTCCTTGAGTTGCTGAGGTATGTGCCCTACATAAATGATGAAAAGGTAAAAGTGCAATGATTTATCAACGGGTTACCTCAGACCTACCGGAACACGATTGAGTTTGATGAGCCAAAGGCCTTAGAAGACATTATTCGGAAGGCAAGGTATTGTTATGAACAACTCGGGAGTCAGACAGAACCTTGCAAGGATTATAAGAAGAAGAGCGGTTCAGGATTTAATAAGAAGGAGTTCAAATCCTCAAGATTTAATAACTATAGGAAGGACTCTAGGATAAGCCTTCCTACTAGAAGTGTATATCAGCAAAATTTCCCCTCCCATAGTGGAAATAAACCTGTTGGAGCAACCCCAGGAAGGACTGATAACCCAAAGAAGGAACCCTTAAAATGTTGGGGTTGTGGAGAAGAACATCTACTGAGGGATTGTCCACACAAACAACAGAACATTAGGATATTCTACAATATCCAAGAAGTTACTACAGTTAATGATGTGGCTAGGAGCATGCCACAAATTTATGCAGCTTTGGATAATAAACAAGTCGAACACCAAGCTTCAGTGGTGGAGATGGAAGGTATGATCGCCAAACATCTAATTTCTATTTTTATTGACCCTTGTTCTAATTTGAGTTATGTGGCCCCTCAGACTATTGAGAAGTGTAAACTCCAACCAGTTAGACATGTTAAGACATGGTTGGTAGAACTAGCCACTGAAACCAAAAGAAAAGTAGCAGAGGTCATACCAGCTTGCCAATTCATCATGGATGGATTTCCCACCCAAGCGACCCTTAACATACTTCCCCTAGGATCTTATGACCTGTTGATTGGCATGGATTGGTTAGCTTCTTATAAAACTAAGTTGGACTATTACCATAAAACCTTAGAATGTGTTAATGAAGAAGGGAGAAAGATAACCCTCCAAGGGATTTAGAAGCCTCTCTCAATGAGACGAATATCATCCCTTCAAATGAAAAAGTATTGCAAAAAGGGATGTCCTCTATATGCAATACATGTGTTGGAATCTATTGAGGATGACAGACGGGACCTAGAATACCACCCCATATTAAGAGAGTATATAAACATGTTCCCAGAAGAGGTACCAGGTCTACCTCTGAGAAGAGACATTGACTTCTCAATAGAACTTGCACCAAGAGCAGTGCCAGTGTCTAGGACACCCTATAGGATGAGTACACACGAGTTAGTTGAGCTCAAGCTACAACTAAAGGAAATGATGGAAAAAGGATACATCTGGCCCAGTGTGTCTCCATGGGGAGCACTAATTCTATTTGTGAAGAAGAAAGATGGAACACTTCGACTGTGCATAGATTATAGACAACTTAATAAGACAACCATAAATAACAAGTACTTACTAAGAATCGATGATGTGTTCGACCAATTAGGGGGTGCTTCCATTTTCTCAATGATTGACTTAAGGTCTGGGTACCATCAAGTCCGAATCAAGGATGAAGATATCCACAAAACAACTTTCAGGACCAAATATGGTCACTATGAATTTGTGGTGGTGCCTTTTGGATTAACCAATGCCCCCGCCACTTTTATGTGCTTAAAGAATAATGTATTGAACAAATTCCTAGACAGATTTGTATTGATTTTCATTCATGATATCCTAATCTACTCCAAGAATAGAGAGGAGCATGACAAACATCTTAGACTTGTACTTCAAGTACTAAGAGAACATCAACTCTACGCTAAGTTTAGCAAGTGTGACTTTTTCCAGAAGCAAGTCCATTACTTAGGCCATGTCATTTCTAAAGAAGGAGTGATGGTAGACCCTGACAAGATCAAATATATTATGGAATGGCCTACCTCAAAGGATGTATTTGATATCAAATCAGAATGTGAAGAAAGATTTCAGGCACTGAAATACCTTCTGACCCATGCACCCGTGCTGAAGATTGTAGATCCTGATAATGACTTCCTCATGTGTACAAATGCCTGCAAGGAAGGACTCAGGGGATTCCTTATGCAATAAGGATGTGTAATTTGCTACAAATCCATAAAATTGAACGAGCATGGAATCAATTATCTGACCCATGATCTAGAGTTGGCTGCCATAGTGCATGCCTTAAAAATGTGGAGGCATTACCTCCTGGGTAGGAGATTTGTACTTATGACAGACCACTGTGGATTGAGGCACCTGTTTGATCAACCAAAACTCAATGCTAGACAAGCTAGATGGATGGCTCTCCTTAGTGAGTTTGATTTCAAAATCAAACACATCAAAGGAAAGGAAAATAGGGTGGTCGATGCCCTTAGTAGAAGTGTGAAAATGATTCACCTGGCAACGATGAGCACTTGTGAAACAAATGTCAGGGAAAGAGTTAGGAATGCACAAGAAACATATCCATTCTTCAAGACTGTGACATCATACCTAAAGCAAGAGCCCACAAGGATAAATTATGAAGGCTATCACATGCTGGATGAAGGTTTGTTGACTTATAGAAACAAATTGTATATTCCAAATTGTGACGACTTGAAGAGGTTCATAATGGACGAACTGCATAAGAGACCATATACTAGTCACCCAAGATATCAGAAAATGATCATGACCACTAGGAAACAATTCTATTGGCCTAGATTGAAAAAACACATAGTTGACTATCTAGCTAAGTGTCTAGAATTCCAGCAAGTTAAGGCAGAACACCGGCACCTGGCAGGGTTGTTACAACCTCTACCAATTCCATAATGGAAATGGGAAACCATCTCCATGGATTTTATCATCGGATTACCAAAATCGTCCAAGAAGAATGATTCCATCATGGTGGTGGTAGACAAATTGAGCAAGTATGCTCACTTCGTTCCTGTCAAATCAACCTGCAAGGAAATAGATATTTCCAACATCTTCATGAAGGAGATATTCCGACTGCATGGCATGCCTAGGGAGATCATATCAGACAAAGATAAAAAATTCACTTCAAGCTTTTGGAAATCCTTGATGGTTGGTTTTGAGACTAAATTGTTGTTTAGCACAGCCTATCACCCTCAAACTGATGGACAAACAGAAAGAGTAAATCAAATATTAGAAGACATGCTAAGAATGCATGTAATGCATCAACCTAAGAAGTGGGAAGACTACCTGCCACTGGTAGAATTTTCCTACAACAACGGTTATCAAGAGTCACTGAAGATGAGCCCTTTCAAAGCCCTCTATGGTAGACAGTGCAAGACTCTAGTCAGATGGGGTAATCCAGTGGATATAATTACAATCGTACCCGACATGCTGAAAGAAATGGAACAACAAGTGATTTAGATAAAGCAAAATCTGAAAAGTACTCAAGATAGACAGAAGAGTTACGTCGATAGAAAGAGAACTCCCAGAGAGTTCAAGACAGGAGACCATGAATATTTCAGATTTAGGCCCAAGAAGAGTTCCCTGCGGATGGGAGCTTGTGCCAAGCTGGCACCTTAGTATTGTGGACCCTTTGAAGTTTTAGATAGAGTGGGACCCATAGCCTATAGGATAGCACTCCCTCTCACAGTAAAGGCACATAATGTTTTCCATGTTTCATTATTGAAGAAATAAATACATGATTATATTCATATAATTGACTAGTCTGTGATCCAGGTGGATCCGGAGGGAGAATTCCTGCCAAAACCTCAATGCATACTAGACATGAAGGAAACCCCATTCAGGAACCAAAAAATTGCACAGGTCAAGATGCAGTGGAAACACTTTGGCCCAGATGAGGCTACGTGGGAAATGGAGGATGCCATGAGACAGACATATCCATTTCTGTTCACTTCTATATATACAAAGCATGTTGACAGATAGAACATCGAGGACAATGTTCCTTTAAGGGGGAGGGAATTGTAACACCCTATTTCCCCCAGTTTGTAAATATAACCATACTAGCCAAGAGACTATGGAAAACTCAATATGTGTGAATGTTTGATTTAATGGACCTTTTTTTAAAAGGTCAATGAATGTAAATTCTGTTATTTACTAGAAAATGGATAAGTGTTGCATGACTACTGGAAGGGTGGTGTACTAAGAGAGACCATGAATGCTATGAAAGAGATGGTGAAGGGGACCAATAATGGTTGCGTTAACCTCAACCAAACCAGTATCTTACTGGGTATTAATTGCTCAGGACCAGAACAACCCTTTGACCCAGAATTGAATTACAGTCAGGCTGGTAGGTGGGAAGACGTCTTCTAGAGTGTTGTTGGGTATTTCTACCCTATGGACTAATAAGCTAGGGCTCTAAACTTATACGCAGAAAAATGACCCTTAAGACTAACTTTTGACCTTCTACCCAAATCTGAAACCTCTTTCTTCACATGCATACAAGAGAAGAATAAACCAACCTTTTTCCGAATGGCTGAAGTAGATCCTCCGTTGAATTTCTTGTCCTTTTGCCGCTGCTGCTCCTTCCACAAAGTTTCCTGCAATCAAAAAATACTATGCATGCATGATACTGATCTATTATGGGGTTAGAGATAAAAACATAAATCCAATATCATGTGTGAGATCCATATATGCGGGACGGGAAAAGTATCTTTTTTCATTAGCTTCAATACAAATCAACTT
>JZKD02S1672770.1:1709821-1737985 GCA_000966675.3 Picea glauca
TGAATTCTCTTGGAGTTCTCTTTCGGTCGGCATAACTTTTCTGTCTGTTCTGAGCGACCTTTAGATTTTGTTTTATCTGAGTCACTTGTTGTTCCATTTCTTTCAACATGTCGGGTCCAATAGTAACTATGTTCATGGGATTACTCCAATTGACTGGAGTGTTGCACGGTCTACCATAGAGGACTTCAAAAGGGCTCATGTTCATGGATTCTTGGTAGCCATTGTTGTAGGCGAATTCCACCAGTGGCAGGTAATCTTCCCACTTTTTGGGTTGATGCATTACATCCATCCTTAGCATGTCCTCTAATATATGGTTCACTCTTTCCGTCTGTCCATCGGTTTGAGGATGATAGGTTGTGCTAAACAATAATTTGGTCTCTAGACCAGCCATCAAGGATTTCCAAAAGTTGGAAGTAAATTTCGTGTCTTTGTCAGACACGATCTTTTTAGGCATACCATGTAGTCTGAATATCTCCTTCATGAATATGTTGGCAATATCTGTTGCCTTGCAAGTTAATTTGACGGGGATAAAATGGGTGGACTTGCTCAATTTATCCACCACCACCATGATGGCGTCATTCTGCCTGGTCGAGGTTGGTAATCCGGTGATGAAATCCATGGAAATGGTTTCTCATTTCCATTCCGGGATTAGTAGAGGTTGTAATAATCCTGCTGGGTGTCGGTATTCTACTTTAACCTGTTGGCATTCTAGGCACTTAGCTAAATAGTTAGCTATGTCTTTCTTTAACCAAGGCCAATAGAATTGTTTCCTAGTGGTCGTGATCATCTTCTGGTATCCTGGATGACCAATATATGGTCTTTTATGTAGTTCATCCATTATGAACCTCTTCAAGTCATCACAATCTGGAATATACAATCTGTTTCTGTAAGTTAGCAGGCCTCCATCTATCATCTGGTAGCCTTCATACTTTATCCCTGTGGGTTCTTGCTCTAGGTACGAGGTCACGGTCTGGAAAAATGTGTTTGTTTCTTGTGCATTCCTGACTCTTTCTTTATCATTCATCTCGCAGGTGCTCACCGCTGCCAGGTGAATTGTTTTCATACTTCTGCTAAGGGCATCGGCCACCCTATTTTCCTTTCCCTTGATATGTTTGATTTCGAAATCAAACTCACTAAGAAGAGCCATCCACCTAGCTTGTCTAGCATTGAGTTTTGGTTGGTCAAACAGATGTCACAATCGATAGTGGTCTGTCATGAGTACGAATTTCCTTCCCAGGAGGTAATGCCTCCACATTTTCAAGGCATGCACTATGGCGACTAGCTCTAGATCACGGGTCACATAGTTGGCTTCGTGCTCATTCAATTTTCGGGATTCATCACAGACTACACTTCCATCTTGCATAAGGACTCCCCCGAGCCCTTCCTTACGGGCATCTGTGCATACGAGGAAGTCATTTTTGGGATCAACGATCTTCAGCACGGGTGCATGGGTCAGAAGGTGTTTCAGGGATTGAAATCTTTCTTCACATTCTTATGTCCACATGAATTTAGCTCCCTTCTTCTAGAGGGCAGTGATTGGACAACCAATCTTGGAGAATCCTTTTATAAATCTCCTATAGTATCCTTCTAAGCCCATAAAGGATATGATATCCAAAACGTCCTTTGGGGTAGGCCATTCCATGATAGACTGGATCTTGTCAGGGTCTACCACTACTCCTTTGTCAAATATGATTTTAGGGGCTAATTTTCCATGGTTTTTCCAAAAATGAGATTCACTATTTTTAAAATGATTCGCCCAAATTCTATAGGATAACATTATTTTACCTTAAAAATCACAAAATTTTTATAAAAACTATATAGAATACTTAGAAATTTGAATATTTTTACAAAAATATCGCCAAACATTTATAGTTGACATATGAAGGATTAGTAAGATTCGCCAAGGTTTCTACATTTTAAAATAAATATCCATCCTTAAAATCATCCCTGTATGACATGGCCCAAGTAATGTATTTGCTTCTGGAAAAAGTCGCACTTGCTAAATTTGGCATAGAGCTGATGTTGTCTTAGCACTTGAAGCACAAGTCTAAGATGTTCCTCTCTATTCTTGGAGTAAATTAATATATCGTCAATAAAAACCAGTAGAAATTTGTCTAGGAATTTGCTGAGCACATTGTTCATCAAGCACATAAAAGTGGCAGGGGCATTGGTCAATCCAAATGGTACTACCACAAACTCATAGTGACCATATCTCGTCTTGAAGGTAGTTTTGTGGATGTCTTCACCCTTGATTCGGACTTGATGGTATCTATATCTCAAGTCAATCTTTGAGAAGATGGAAGCGCCTCCCAATTGATCGAACAAGTCATCAATCCGGGGTAAGGGGTACATGTTCTTTATGGTTACCTTATTGAGTTGTCTACAATCTATGCACAGTCGAAGAGTACCATCTTTCTTCTTCACAAACAAAACTGGTGCTCCGCATGGGGACACGCTGGGTCGAATATAGCCTTTGTCCATCATTTCTTTTAGTCATAGTTTAAGCTCAACTAGCTCAGGTGTGCTCATTCTATAGGGTGTCCTAGACACTGGCACTGCTCCTGGTGCAAGTGCTATCAAGAAGTCAATGTCCCTTCTCGAAGGTAGACCCGATACCTCTTCCAGAAACACATCTCTATATTCTCTTAGTATGGGGTGGTCTTCGAGGCTCGGTTTATCATCTTCAACTGATTCCAACACTTGTATCACATATAGTGGACATCCCTTTCTGCAATACTTTCTCATTTGAAGGGTTGATATTCATCTCACTGAGACAGGTTTTTGGATCCCTTGAAGGGTTATCCTTCTTCCTTCTTCACTTACACATTCTAAGGTTTTATGGTAATAGTCCAGTCTAGATTTATATGTGGCTAGCCAATCGATACCAATCAACAGGTCATACAATCCTAGGGGTAATACGTTAAGGGTTGCTTGGGTGGGGAATTCACCCATAGTGAATTGGCAAGATGGTATGACCTCCATTACCTTTCTTTTGGTGTTGGTGGCTAACTGTACCAACCATGGCTTGGCGTGTTTATGTGGCTGTAATTTACACTTATCAACAGCCTTAGGGGCTATATAACTCAAATTTGAACCAAGGTCAATTAGAATAGACACTATATGGTTGGTGATCATACCTTCCATCTCCACCACTGAAGCTTGGTGGTCAACTTTTTTATTATCCACGGTTGCATAAATTTGCGGCACGCTCCTGGCCACGTCATTGACGGTGGTAGCTTCTTGAATGTTGTAAATTCTCCGACTGTTCTGTTGTCGGTGCGGGCAGTCCCTTAGTATATGTTCTTCTCCACAACCCCAACATTTCAAGGGTTATCAATCTTTCCTCAAGTAGATCTACAAGGTTTATTTCCACTCTGGGAGGGAAAATTTTGCTGGTGTACACTTCGGGTAAAGTAAACTCATGGGTTTACTATAATGGAAGTCTTTTCAAGGAACGCACTCCAGCTTTGGAATGCGAGGAAGCTCCCCGGGAGGAGGTGCCTTCGGGAAATCAAACCAGGGCATAGCGTGAGTCAAGTAAATGGGACAGATCTCAAGGGAATGGATTCGTATTTTGAACTTATTCATTCTATACATAATCCAATTATGGTCATATAAGGATAAGCATGCATCCATTATTTTCAATCAAAACACAAGGCAAACTCTTTTATACAGAAACCATTTATGAGCGTATAAGCATGAGCAAGCGTTCACGATATTTAATTCAAATACAGGACATAAAACTTATCAGAAACACCAGGCATGATGCAACTGCTGAGAGGGGTGCTCGTTTCCACCCAACTGTAGGCTCAATGACTCCAAACGGATTTACCACTAGCCACCCCCGACCTAGACCACGATGCTTTGAGATTCAGTCTCCTACTTCCAACTCCACGGAAGTCAAGGACGAAGGTTACTCTCCTTCTCCTATGTTCAGAACTCTCTGTGTTTCCAGAGTTTTCTCCAGTTCTCTTCCGCGATCCCTATCGCCAGTTCTCTCCCTCTTTCTACCCCCTTACCACATTTCCTCTCTTGCCCTTTTCTCTGCAAGATCGTGTGTGGCGCGAATTTCCCCATCTGTGGTCAGGTCTAGGAGCTTTTACGGATGGATGGTTCACGCCCATCCCCTCATTAACTCTTGAGGAGCCTCCCCACCTACGGATCTGACAGGAAATCCATTCTAGGGTCAGAGAGTTGCTTTGGTCTTTGAGCAAGTAAAACCAGCATGGTACTAGCTCGGTGGAAGTTAACGCAACCATTCCAGGCCCCTTCCACCACCTCTCATTATCCATTGTGGTCTCTTTTAGCACATCCCCCTCCCAGCAGTCATGCAACACATATTCATAACATAATTTACATTCATCGACCTTTTATACAAAGGTCCATCAAATCAAACATTCACCTCTTTGAGTTTGCCATAGTTCTTGGCCAATATAGTTATTTCTACAGACTGGGGGAAACAGGGTGTTACAAAACATGAGTAAGCTAGATAAGAAGGATTAAAAGTGTAGATTTATTGGGTATAAATATGATCTCAAAGGTTATAAGCTTTGGAACCCAGAACTAAGAAGGTTGTGTATTGTCGAGATGTGGTATTTATATAAATAAAGGATGTTTTCAAATAGTAAGTCCTACCAAGTAAGGAAGAACCATATAAAATAGAGTTAGAGCCAAAGGATGATGAATCGGACTCTACAAAAGAACATGAATCAGAAGAAGAATATCCTCATACTCTAGTATTGAGGAGATTGATGTGGGAAAAAGAGTATCGGAAAGGTATACTCCACCTGATTTCCATTCAAATTTTTCTTTGTCTATTACTTATGATGATCCTAGAATTGTTAGGGAGGTAGTGGATTCAGAGGATGGAAAACTCTTGAAAAAGGCCATGGTTGAAGAAATGGAAACCTTGGATAAGAATGAGGCTTGGGATCTAGTGGAATTGTCAACTCGAATAAATCCCATTGGCAACAAATGGGTATTTAAAAAGAAGTTGAATGCAGAAGGAAAAGTGGAGAAATACAAAGCTTGGTTAGTAGCAAAGGGTTATTCCCAGGTTGAGGGAATTGATTTTGGTGAGATTTTTTCTCCTATTTCCAAGTTAACTTCGATTAGATTTTTGTTATCTGTTGCTTCTACATTTGATTTTGAAGTAGAAAAGATGGATGTGAAGACAATATTCCTACATGGGGATCTGAAAGAAGAAATATACCCGAAGCATCCAGAAGTATTTGTTGTGAAGGGAAAGAAGGAGCTGGTGTGCAAGTTGAAAAAGTCACTGTATGGATTAAAACAATAACCAAGGATGTGGTATCAAAAATTTGATACTTATATGTTGGGACTTGGATTCACAAGAAGCAAAGAGGATCACTATTTTAAATTGATTGGTGATCATTCGATTTATTTGGTCTTGTATGTGGATGACATGTTGTTGATAGGAAACAACAAGGAGATTATCCAGAATGTGAAAACTTAGTTGTCCTCTAAATTTGACATGAAGGATCTTGGTGCTACAAATTTGTTAAAGACCTAACCCCCAAACTTCTCATGTAGGTAGAATAATATATTTCCATGTAATAAAGGAATATACTAGTTAATAAGGCCTATATAATAAATATGAACAAGTCAATGTAAGAAGACCTAATAGAAGCTTCCACTTTTAGAAATATCTTCCTCTATAAATTTCTTTAGAAGATAGAATTAGTATAAATAAGAGTAGAAGGTATGAGAGGGACTTGTCTTGTGAATTAATATAATAGATCTCTACTCTACTGGAGGTTTCCCCCTCGAAGAGGCAAGTGAACATTATTCCCTATCAATAAAGGTATTATTATGGTGTTATGGAATCCATCTATTTTGTTGTTTCGTTGTTATTATTTGCGGTATCTCTATTTCTATTGTTAAATCCACTGTTATTAACTGCAATATTTCTTCTTATGCTTTTATAATAGATCTGGTACGTAACAAATGGTATCAGAGCACCTTTCTTGGCAGAAACTTTAGGTAATTTGTTTTTTTGGGTAGAGAGGTTTTCCGACGTCTTAAAGCTACATATATTTGTTGTTCAGTGCACACATCTGCGGTCGACGAAGAATACATACATGGACTACAAGTGGTACTCAAGCGCACATTGTTGGCCACCCTTGTAACCCCTATTGGTACCCCTTCGAGTGGTAGCGCATTAGACAACACCTGTATATGGATTGGTCTAGATATCCTGAAGCCCTCTGTAGAGAAACCGATTGGATTCCTAATTGTTATAGTGCCAACGAGAACAACATTCGGGAATATACTCTCTAGTACTTGGGTAGTCGGGTAGTATGACTAAGGGCATGATCTAGCCTCCTTATTTGGTGCCTTGAGATATTGGATTGAGTACTACTGTTGGACTCCACACGTGTATTAGAGAGCTATAACACAGGGTAAACCCTTGTCTGTAGAAAGCCATAATACCCTAAGTTCTTAACCCTTGGGACGAAAACATAAATAGAATAGACAAGATCAATGGTCGTGCAACTGTGCCTCTTGCATTCTAGTTGGGAAATTCCTACACATTTCTTCCTGTTAAGCATTTGGCCATTTCATCACTGCAATATTATTCAGATCGGACTATAAATCCACAAGAGTAAAAAAATTTTGGGGGGGGTCCTGCCCACCCCATTATTTGAGACCTATCCCATTGAATTCTTCTCTTTGCCCTAATCAGAGTGTTACCTCTCATTTACAACCCTTTTTTTCCTATGGACCCGACCCCTTCTCGACACCCTTATTTGACACCTATTTCATTGCATTACTCTTTTCACACTGAACACACTCATATTTATCATTTTTCATTCTTCTTTTTTTTTCTGTGGTCCCACTTCCTCTCTTCCATTCCCCTCCACCCATGGCCACCACTCACAACCAAGAATTCCTTCACTTGCCAGATGAATACAAACAACACAAGGTAGACATCCACAAACTGACCTACGAAATTGCTTCCAATAATTCTTGCTTGGACACCTTCAAGGCCAAAATTACAGGAGAATTGGAAATGGTTAAGGGTGAATTATCCTCCCTCTCCCAGTTGTTGAAATGGTCCCTTGGATATCCCTCCATTTAAAAACCTTCACACTCTGAAGGTGATATGGCCCTTCATTCCAATTCCCTTCCTCATGACCCCCATCTTCCCCACGTTGAAGTGAACAAATTTGACGGATTTGATCCCACTGGTTGGGTCACTCAAATGGAACATTATTTCTCCTTGCATGGCATTACTGATGATCTGGGCAAAATTTGTTATGGTGTCCTCTATTTGGATCTTGAACATTGAAAATAGTGGCAATGGCATTGAAAGACACCCCAGGGGTATGTTGCTTGGAATCAATTTGTGGCAAAGCTATATGACCGCTTTGACACTGACACCCACTATCTTGGTCGTTTGACCAAGTTGAAGAAATTTGGCATAGTGAAAGAATTTATATCTACCTTTGAACACTTGTCTTTTAGAACGGAGAGCATGTCTGATGCCTTCTTCCGGGAATTTTTTATCAGTGGCCTCAAAGAGGAAATTCGAGCCCAGGTCCTAATGGCTCACCCTCACACTTGGTTGGAAGCTACTCAACGTGTTAAGGAAGCCCAAAAAATTGTTTCTACTTAGAACCGCAAATATTCCTTTGTTCCACGCACTTGACCTACCGACCCTGCCCCTCCTCCCACTCCCCTCAAGATCTAGAAATTAACTCAGGATGAAATGGCAGAATGCCAACTCAAGTGCCTTTATTATAATTGTGATGAAAAATATTTGTTGGGGCACAAGTGTAAGGAACAAAAGTTGTTTATGGCCATCTCTGAGGATGTTTCTAAAGAATATATTGAGACCACCCTATGGAAAAGTTACCCGAGCCAACTGATATTACTTCGCCCTCTGACCAACCAGAAGTAGAACCGGTCATTTTATTGAATGCTCTCATTAGATTCTTTCCTCCCGAAACCTTCAAGCTCATTGAATACATTAAGAATTGAAAGGTCATCATCTGAATTGATACTTCCAACACTCATAATTTTATTCATCGTTCTATTTCCCAAGAAACCCATTTATATATACATGCAATCAACAACTTTCAAATCATGATTTCCAATGGAGGTTCCATGAAATATGGGGGGCGTTGTGAAAATTTGCGTCTCCAAATTGGGAGGTACAACTTGAAATCTCATATGTTTTCTATTGACATGGGTGGTTGTGATATTGTGCTCGATGTGGAATGGTTACACACTCTTGGTCCCGTCCTCATGGATTTTAAGGAATTAACCATGCAATTCCAACAAGCGGGACAATAATATAAATTCCAAGGAATCACAACAGGCTCCCCTGAGATCATCAGTTCCCATCAAATGTAAAAGCTCCTCAAAAAAGGTCATTCCGACATTATTTCCCAACTCCATTCTATTCAAGAAATTGCAACACCTGTGGTGCATCCTGACATCCAATGTATCATCTCCAAACACTATGCTATTTCTTCCACTCCCCAGGTACATCCTCCTTCTCATGGTGTTAATGATCATTCCATTCCTCTCATCCCCAACAATCTTCCTCCCAATGTTCACCCTTATCTTCATCCCTTTTCCCAAAAGAATGAAATTGAGAACATTGTTCAAGAATTGCTAGTGGTAGGTGTTATCCTCCCTAGTACCAGCCCCTATTCTTCCCCTATGGTCATGGTACTCAAAAAAGAAGGTACTTGGGACATATGTCCATACTTTTGCATCCTCAATAAACTCACCAACAAAGAAAAATTCCCCATTCCTGTCATTGATGATCTCTTGGATGAATTAAGTGGTGCTCAATATTTTACTAAACTTGATCTTCGTTTTGGCTACCACCAGATGCGTATGCAAGAGGAATACATTCCTATGACTCCTTTTCGCACTCATGAGGGTCTTTAGGAATTCTTAGTCATTCCCTTTGGCCTGTGTAATGCTCCCTCCACTTTCCAAAGTCTCATGAACCATGTTTTTCGTCCCTTTCTCCATCATTTTGTCCTAGTTTTCTTTGATGATATTCTCATCTATAGTAAAACCTAGACAAACCATTTTACCCATGTGGATCAAGTGCTCAGTCTACTCTCTCATCACCAACTTTTTCTCAAGAAATCCAAATGTTCCTTTGTATCTTCGGAAGTGGAGTACTTGGGTCATATTTTCGAAAAGGATGGTGTAAGGGTGGATCCCAAGAACATTGAGTCTATGTAGGATTGGCCGCACCCAAAAACTCTCAAGAGCTTGCATGGTTTTCTGGGCTTAACAATATATTATCGCAATTTTGTTAAGAATTATGAAAAATTGTATTGCCTCTTACTACTCTCCTAAAAAAGAATGCTTTCACTTGGACTCCAATAGTTGATCAATCATTTCAAGCATTGAAAGAATCCATGTGCACAACCCCTATCTTGGCCCTTCTTATCTTCACAAAGACTTTTTTCCTCGAATGTGATGCCTCCGGGAAAGGAATTGGCACAATACTCATGCAATAGGGTAGACTATTGGCCTTCACTAGCAAACAACTCTACGAGCGACATCTTGGCCAATCAATACATGAAAAGAAAATGTTGGTTATTCTGTATGTTGTGGATCTTTGGAGTCCTTATCTCTTGGGGCAACGATTCAAAATTAAAACAAACCATCAAAGCCTCAATCATTTCCTAGAACATAGAATTTCATCCTCAGAGCAACAAAAATGGGTGACCAAGCTATTTGTCTATTATTATCAAATCATTTATAAGAAGGGAAAATAAAATGTAGTGGCTAATGCTCTGTCCATAAAGTACGAAGAAGAAGGATCCTTTTTTTCTCTCTCCTTCATTGTACCAGATTGGCGCCAAGTTGTTCTCCAGGAATGGATGCAAGAATCCAAATATTCTCGACTGATCCAACAATCACAAGATAATTCTCTAGTTTCTCTAGTTTACTCTTGGCGTAATGAAGAGCTTCGCTACAAATGCCATTTATATTTAAGCCACTAGCCGCACCTTAAATCCACAGTGCTTTCTAAGCTTCATGCTTCACCCACAACAGGGCATTTCTGGTTTACCAAAACCTACGAATGAGTTAAACGTTCTTTTTTCTGGGATGGTATGAAACAAGATGTACTCACCTTTATGGATGAATGTGATGTATGTCAATGCAACAAGGGGGGAACTGTTAAAGCTCCATGCACACTACAATTGCTTCCGATTCCACCATCTATTTGGAGGGACATTTCTATGGATTTCATTGTGGGATTAACTAAATATGGCAATAAGTAAGTCATCATGGTGGTAGTTGCTCACCTTTCTAAATATGCTCATTTTTGTGCTCTTCAACACCCATTCACAACATCCACAATGGCTCATATTTTCATGGATCATATTTTCAAGCTTCATTGCATGCCTCATTATATTGTCTCTGATAGAGATCCCACTTTCACCAGCAATTTTTGGTAAGAACTATTCAGGCTCCAGGGCACACAATTACATCTTGGTACTACTTATCACCCATAGACTGATGGCCAAACCGAAGTTGTCAACAAGTGTTTGGAAACATCTTTGAGGTGTTTTGCATCTGGCCGACAACATCAATGGTATCAATGGTTACCACTAGATGAATGGTGGTATAGCACATCTTACCATACTGCTACCTGCATGACTCCTTTTGAAGCAGTATATGGACATAATCTCTCGTCATTTATTTCCTACATACTAGGGGTCTCGAAGGTTTAGGAGTTTGACAAAACTCTTACACTTCGTGCCGCCATTCTCCCTGCTCTCAAAGACAATTTGGTCATGGATCATAATTATATGAAACAACAATAAGATCAAGGACATTCAGAACAATGTTGAGAAAGTCTCCGAAAAATCGTGACTTTTTCAAAAAGTCGCGATTTTTACTCCCTCTCGAAAAATCGTGATTTTTTCATTTTTGAAAAAGTCGTGACTTATTCAAAAAATCACCGAATTTTTCACAAAAATCA
Source organism: Picea glauca (assembly GCA_000966675.3). Lineage (NCBI taxonomy): Eukaryota > Viridiplantae > Streptophyta > Pinopsida > Pinales > Pinaceae > Picea > Picea glauca. The sequence continues at coordinate 1,720,809 of JZKD02S1672770.1, forward strand.
CGAGACGACCTATGAAATTGTGGGACATAGGCAACCCACGAGGATAAAGCCATTTTCCCCTTTTTCATTGCTCATTTGAGTTGTTTGCTTGTGGAGAAAGAAGGAGAAGGGTTTGTGGTCTTCCTCAATCAATGTGGAGGCAACTAAACAACCATCATCATCACCATCAAGGATTTCCAAGTGGAGCAAGGATTCAATTTCATTTGCCAACCGGTGTTGAATCTTCCATTCATAGGTATGTATCTAAATCCCTCCATGTTAAAACTTTTTTTCTATAGATTTTTGCAAGTTTTTTTGCCTCTTTGCTTGCCTACATTTTGTTTTCTTTTTTGGTCATTTTGCCATGATTTTCATGCCCATAAAACAATGTATTTTTTTTTTGTTTATGGGACAACAAGCTTGAGCCTTGCTGTTAATTTTTTCTCCACCCTATTATTTTCATTTTTCATTGCTAATAATCTAATCTAGAGGTATGATTGTTTTTATCAATGGGATGTTATTTTTTTTTAGTAGGGTTTAATATCATTTTCTTGTTTTTTTGTGCCTTAGGGTTGAATTTTGAAGCTATCAATTTCATCAAAAATTATTTCGAAGCCTTTGGATCCATTTTAGGTGTATGGGATCCCTGAATATGGGACAAACCGACAATGATTGAGTTGCAAACTCTGTGGGGTGAAAATGTCAGGAGGAATTTGCAGGTTGAAATATCATTTAGCTAAAATCTTTGGGCATGATGTTGAAGTTTGTCTTAAAACAAACCCGAAGATTATGCGAATTGCATTTGAGGGGCTCCACAGTTTCAGGTACCGGGAGGTTTGCACCTTTTTTTGTTCCACGAACCACCCCTGGAGCACAACCTTCCATCAAGTCAGTGTTGAATAAAAAGGAGAAGAAAGAAGAAGACAGGGTTGTGGGGAGGTGTCTTTTATGGAGTGGCATACCTATCAGCATCACCAAGAACAATCCATTTTGGAAATTGATGTGTCATTCCATTGTTGTTGTTGGTCCAGGGAATAAAATACCTACCTTTGAGGAGTTGTGGGGGCCAATTCTTCAAGAAGAAAAGAAGGAAATCAACTTTAGATTGGTAGATTTCAAGCAGTCATGGGAGATATATGGATGCATAGTGATGTATGATGGTTGGACAGATAGGAAGGGTAGGTCCCTTCTTAATTTATTGGTACATTGTTCTAGAGGTTTATCAAATCAATAGATGCATCAACACATGTCAAAGATGAAGCATTGTTGTGTGAGTTGATGGATGTGTTCATCTAGGAGATCGACATGCATAATGTGCTGCAAATCATAACAGATAATGCAACTAATTATGTGGATGCTGGCAGGTTTCTTATGGAGATGCACCGTTCATTGTTTTGAACTCCATGTGTTGCACATTATATTGATTTGATGCTCGAGGATATGGGGAAAACCTCCTTCATCAAGGAGGTGATTGATAAGGATAGGATCATCCCCAAGTTCATAGATAACCATATTTTTTACTTATCCTCATGAGTAGACACACCAAAAATAGGGAGTTATGATGTCATGCAGTCACTAGTTTTGCCACCAACTTCATTACTCTTCAATCTTTGCTTCGATGTCAGTTTGAGTTGAAGCAAATGTTTTTTTTTTTATGAGTGGAGAGATTCTACATATAGCAGGAGAGAGGATGTAAAATCCATTGCTAGATTGGTGTACAATGAGTCCTTATGGGAAGGGGTGGCTAAGGTGTGCTCAGTGAGTGAACCTTTGGTAAAGGTTCTGAGATTGGTTGATAACGATAAGTCAACAATGGGCTATTTGTATGACGCAATGGATAGGGCCAAAGAAGCTATCTGGGCTTATCATATGGGAAAGGGTAGCCATGAATTTCGTAGACAGATGCTATTATGGGATTTGATTGATAATCGATGGACCGAGATGCTCCATCGACCCATTCATGCAACATAAATTTTCCTCAACCTTGCATTTTCCTACAAATGCAACTTTGCTTTTGAGGGCGAGGTGATGGAAGGGCTCCATGCTTTTCTTCAGAGGATGGTACCTGATGTCACGATTCACTTCGATATTAATCACGAGATAGAGATGTATTGGGATGGTACTGGACTATTTGGCTATGAATATGTTATTTCTTCAAGGAACATTTTGTTGCCACGTAATTTATTAGAATTTAGAAGGTAGTTCAACTTAGAACTTTATGTTTTTAAAATTCAAATTTCAATTATGTATTTTAAATTTTAAAATTTATTTTAAATTTTAAAATTTATTTTAAATTTCAATTATGTTATCTTTCTTTGTTGTTTGTTGTAGATGTTTGGTGGCAAAACTATGGTGCAAGGGCACCAAATTTACAGAGATTTTCCATCTGAATCCTAAGTCAAACATGTACCTCTTCGGGATGTGAGCGCAATTGGAGTGTATTTGAAAAAATACACTCAAAGAAATGCACCAGGTTAGAACTTATGAGAAATTACATTTATTGTTATTTGTAATTTATAAGTCTATGACCCTCTAGTATATTATGACCCTCAAAAGTTAAAACTCATTAAATTTTTTATGACCCTCTTACAAGCTAGAGTTCTCACGTCTCAATGACTTGGTGTATGTCCATTACAATCTTTGACTATGGTTGAAGGAAATGGATAGAACACCAGATTTGGATGTCATTTCCTTGGACAATATTGATGTATTTTATAAGTGGAGGGTGGAGTCTCGGATGCCTATCATGGAGGAGGCACCTGCATGGTTAGAGGAGGAAACTAAACAACAATAGGACCTGGAGGAGAAACAGGGAGAGGAGGAGGAAGAGGAGGATTGGCTTGAAGACATCATGGAGGGTGATGTGCTAGCATCAGCACAACCTTCTACACTTATTGATACACCTACTCCTACACACACCAATCATCATCCACTATCAGATATAGGGCCTTCTACTGTCAAGGGCAGGCATGACAAACAACCCATTATCTTTTATCGTAAAAGGGGGAGAGGCCCACATTGATATTAGATAGCTAGCTGCTCGTTTTGTTTCATTTGTCATTGTATATCAGAATTCTACCTCATGATGATGAATCGTGAGATACATTTTATAATTATATATGTGATGTCATTTTGTATTGGTTCTAAGTTCTAACTATTGGCCCTTCAACATTCAATATCGACTTTGATGTATAATTTTTTATTTGRCATCCACTACATATATATCAATGATTTCCCCATATTTATGTGCCAATGTGTTTATCTGATGTTGTTGTTGCTTTATATGTTTAAAATTTTGAAACAAATGAATATATTTTGTATTTTTTAATGTTTTTCGTGGTTTTCCCATTTTTTTCCCAACTTTTGTCGAAACGATTTTTTCCGGACCCTCGTCGACTTTTTGTCGATGCCGACTTTTTCAACAGTGATTCAGAACACCGATTTGTTATGGGAGACTAGGTGTTTATTCATCTACATCCTTACAAACAAACTTTACTCAAAGATGAACACTATCATAAGCTTTCTCCCAAATTTTATGGTCCTTTTACAATTCTCAAGCGCGTGGGACCAGTGGCCTATCAATTAGATCTACCCAATCATTCTAAGATCCATCCCGTTTTTCATGTCTCACGCTTAAAGAAGGTGATTGGAACTAAGTGCCAAAATCAAACCAATCTTTCGGAGTTGGATGCTAAAGGTTCCATATGGTTGCAACCACAGGCAGTCTTGGACCAACGAGAATGTCATCTCCATCAACGCACCATCAAGGAGGTGTTAGTACAATGGAAAGATAGAACTTCGGAAGATGCCACATGGGAGTTGGCCACTATTATCTAGGAATTTCCTCATCTCAAGCCTTGAGGACAAGGTTGTTCTTCAAGGGGGAGGGAATGTTAGGGACCTAACCCCCTAACTTCTCATGTAGGTATAATAATATATTTCCATGTAATAAAGGTCGATACTAGTTAATAAGGCCTATTTAATAAATATGAATAAGTCAATGTAAGAATACCTAATAGAGGCTTGCTCTTCTAGAAATATCTTCCTCTAGAATGTTCTTTAGAAGATAGAATTAGTATAAATAAGAGTATAAGGTATGGGAGGGACTTGTCTTGAGAATTATTGTAATAGAGCTCTTCTCTGTTAGAGGTTTCCCCCTTGAAGAGGCAAGTGAACATTGTTCCCTATCAATAATGGTATTATTCTAGTGTTGTGGAATCCATCTATTTTGTTGTTCCGTTGTTATTCTCTGCGACATCTCTATTTTCTGTTGTTAAATCCATTGTTATTCATTGCAATATTTATGCTTATGATTTTATGATAGATCTGGTACCTAACAATCATTTTGGGCATGCAAATTAAAAAGAGATCAGAAAAACATGAAACTCTGGTTAAATCAAAGAAAATATGTGGAGACAATATTGCAAAGGTTTAATATGCAGTAATGTAAACCAGTCAGGGTCCCTATTCCTATAGGTGTAAAGTTATCTGCGGATTGGTGTCCCAAGACACAGGAAAAGGAGGAGGACATGTCTTGTGTTCCATATGTGAGTGTGGTTGGAAGTTTAATGTATGCGATGGTCTATATTAGACCAGACATTGCACATGCAGTGGGAGTTAGTAGGTATATGTCAAAACTAGAGAATGAGCATTGGACAACAGTAAAGAGAGTTTTCAGGTATTTGCATGGAACTACTAGTTATGGATTTTTCTACCAAGGAAGATAGGGTTTGGATAGAGTGTTGGAAATACAAGGCTTTGTCGATGCAGACTGGGTTGTAGATATGGATCGTAGATCATCTATAAGCGGGTATGTGTTTAACCTGTTTGGACGAGCAATCGATTGGATGAGAAAAATATAGTATGTAGTGGCACTTTCAACTAAAAAAGCTTAATACATGGAAGCCACTCATGCAAGCAAGGAATTAGTATTGTTACAAATATTGTGTTCGTGTATTGGGTTGGTACAACAAGCTGTAGGGATAGAGTGTGACAGTCAGAGTGCAATGTTTCTGGCAAAGAACCCAACTTATCATTCAAAGACAAAGCATATTGATGTTAAATATCACTTTGTGAGAGACATGGTTGGAGAATTAGGTGTTTCTGATGAAGGTGGATATTTTGAAGAATGTTGTAGATTCATTAACAAAATCTATGAGCACTGATAATTTCTATTGGTGTAGAGGATCTATGGGCATTGTTTCCCTGGATTGTTGACCACGTAACCCCCTGTATGCAAAGAAAAGAACAAGTAGGAGAATGTTGGATATGTGTTATATTCGACGTGCAGGGGGGTGGAGTCCCCCTACGCGAGGGTTTGGGGGCAACACCCCCAGATTTTTTTCCTCGATTTTTGTGTCCATTTTTTAGCCTTTTTTTGGCACATGGTTTTTCGTTGATGGTTTTCTATTTCCGATTAAGGAATTAGGGTCTATTTCCGATTAAGGAATTAGGGTTGTTGACTAATCCAGGTCATAGGGTTGTTGACTAATCCAGGTCATTGGATTAGGGTTTTGGATGTCGTTGGATCCTATATGTATATTTTATTATAAACAATGTATGTGTGAATGAATATAGAAGATGTTGGTTTTCTCGATTTAGGTTTCCAGGGGAAAAATCTATGTGCAATGTGTGTATTTTCCATTGTATATTATATGTTCTTTTATTAAAAAAAAAATTGCAGTAAATAATTGTACAAGGTTAAAATCTACACAAAAGAGAAGTTGATGAAACACTTTACATAAATATGTGCATTAAGGAATTGGAATAAGAAACTTGGGTGGAAGTGGCAAGCAAACATCAAATAGTAGAAATATATCATCCTCGAGGTGGGCATACCCATACTCGGAGAAACTAACTCAAAGCATGGTCATCGACCAATACACTACGGATCCATGAAAGTACTGATGATTAAGGATATGGCCACTAAAAATACTATGTGGATCCATACCTCCATGACTCAATCAAGTCACAACCACAAAAAATACACAGTGGAGCTATGATATGACAAAAACATAGCCACAGACCAATACAAGGTGGACCTATGTGACAACATATACATTAATGAGATTTCCAATATGGTAGTTATACTGGAATCTTATGCATATTCAAATGATCTCCATCACATCCTGGGAAAAACATTTAACGGAGTCAGCGCCCAACCCAGGGTCTTCATCCCGAACCCAAAATAGAATGATTCTAACCATGTGAATCGATGTCTTGATGTCGAACATGGCAGAAACCACTTGATTACCGGTCATTAATGTATATTGTTAACAAGTACAAGGGAAATCACCAATGATGAAAATGACTCCCAAGGTACCCTAATACATTCCAACGAATGTGAACAAATGAGTTGAAGTCGAAAACTCGTGGAATAATTCAATCAAAGGCCAATAATGTAAACATATTGTTGAAATCGAGGAGGCCTGCCATTGAGGCATGCAGGTCCCAAGGTACTGACTAGTTTCTAAGTCTAATTCCTGGATAATGTGTTGAAGTCGAAAGGAAAAGACTCGTTGAAGGAGGGCTATTATGTATCCCCCATCATCGACATGAAACTTACACAAAAAAGTGATGTAAGATGGTGGATTAAATGAGTATGGACTGACATGAGGATGAAAGCTGGTAATACTGCATGCTAATACATATGCAGAGACCGTACACACGTTAGTTGCATACCTAAAATCTCACGTACATACGCTAGCTGCATACCTGAAAGCCCGCGTGTACTCTAAAAAATTGCAAAAAAATATAAATTATGCGCTTTCCGACACAGTTTACGGGCTATTTTAGGTTGCAAAACCATTTTAACTCCTGTATCCCTTCTGAAAACTGAATAACCATCATTTATTCATATAAAAAGGGCCTTACGGGGGGTCATTTGGACATATGAAAGAGAAGAAAGAGAAATCTACCAAATTTTATCCTTTGTATTCCAAGCCTTCTTTCATTCTGTTATGAGTTTCATCCTCAACATTCCCTTCCATCCATCCTCCTTATACACTCCATCCTTTTCCCCTATATTGGTATGTTGGTTGTGACGATAGCATATTGGGAATACTGCACTTGGAGATAAAGTAGAGGAACCTAGGCGAGGTTCGTGGAGCGGCACAAACAACATTTAGGTTGTAACTTCCAATTTTGTTATTAATAAAAGAGAAAACTTCTTGTCCCAGATATTTATGTCTATGTGTTTGTATTTATGGATGTTTTTCATGAATATCTAACCCTCTAGAGGATATTGATAGTTAAGCATATGTTGTTATAGTTTGTTCTGTAACATTGTTTCATGCCAGCTTTGGGAGGAGGTCTACAATCTTGGAACGAACAACAACTGGAAGGGATGAACAACAACCGTAAGGACTTAAGGTACACATTTTCGATCTTCTTTCTCTTCCTTTAATTATCGTAAGGTTTTGTTTGGTTTGGGTAGAATATAATATTTTGTCTTTTAAGGTGTCAAGGCTTTGCCTAGTTGTTATACCCATATTAGGGGGATTTTCCCCATAGAAAAAAGGATTGCACTCAATGAGTAAATTCCATGAATATGTTGGCAAACAAGTTCTTGGATGGTTTTTCTATAACCAAATAACCCAATGATCATACCTCAAATACTACAAAAAATGAGGAGAGTGAACCACCTGAGCAAACAACTATGGTTCCATGGGATGTCATTCATGCCTCATCTTTTGACACTCTTACAGAAGAAAAGGAATTCCCAAAATTTCTAGAAATTCAAACTAGGAGCAAGGCACTCATCATACAAAATCAACCTAGCATTGCACAAGCTCCTAAGAAACCCACAAATCCCACTTCTTTAGCTCAACAAAACCCACCACTGAATTCTGGCCCAAAGTTCCAAGCTTGTGAAACAACAAAACTATACTATAATGTGGTAGAGGACCTGAAGAAGTTAAAATCTAACATTTCGGTGATGGACATGCGTAGAATTCCTCAACAAAAATATTTATTGTTACAAGCCCTGGATGAGGATGGCAAACTCATGTTAAACCTAGGCCCAAATTCTAGTGAGAGTAAATGAATCTCTGGGGAAATTCGTAAACCTGATGTGAATACAATAACGACTGATAAGAAGCCTCGGTCATCTGTCCCACCTTTCTTGTTAGCTTTTGAAATTTATAACAGGAACTAGCACAATTGTTTGGTTGAATCTGGTGCTTCCTCAAATGTTATGCATCTATCGGTATGCAAGAAACTAAATGCTACCCCTACAAAAAATGACACACATGTCATTCAAATAGATAGAACCGAGGTTAAAGTTATTGGGGAATTAAAGGATGATATGAATCAGATCGTCTCGAACCCAAAATTTCATCAGGTCATGGATATCATAATCGTATAACTTCCAAAGGCCTATGGCATGTTGTTGAGCAGGGATTGGTCTGAAACATTGCATGGATATTTCAGCAAAGATTGGTCCCACTTATGTCTACCATTAAAGGGAAACCCCAACATGATTAGGATCAACAGGGAAAAATATTTGAAGCATATTATCACAAACCTGGAAATCCCTAACAAACCTTCATCTAATGAATTCCGAGTTTTATGGAATTACTCATGTGATTCTGATTTTGGGAATTTCTCACCCTGCCTGTCTGAAGTATTATTCTCCTATAAATTAGAGTTATCACTTCATGAAAACCTTGGACTAATTGAGCGATATAGTAGACCTGAGCAGAGTTTTCTTGACCAATCCAAACATGATGAAAACCAACTTCCCAAGGTAGATTGGGACAACAGGGTACCAAAATTTTTCTCTGAAATTTGGACTCTATTTTTTTATGGATAAAAGTATCAAGAAGGGGATGGTGCCGTATGTGTTTTCATTGATCCAACATGAAAACATAGTTTTTTGTCCTGTATATTAAAATTTGAATGCACAAACAACATTGTCGAATACGAGGCATTAGTTCAAGGACTTAAGAAATCCATTGATTTGAATATCAAGGAACTGATTGTCTTCGATGATTTGGAAATCATTGTCAGACACGTCAAAAACACTATCCATTGTAATTCTCCCCATTTGAGGAATTATCTGTAGGAAGTTCACAGGTTGATAGAAAATTTTCAAGAATTCAACATCACATCCATACCTTGATCTAAGAATGTGTTGTCTGACTCATTGGCCACAACCGCTTCAAGGTTGTCTCCCTTAGAGGATTATGAAACTTCGAGGTTTATCGTACAATTATTGTACAAACCCTCGATCATGAAAAACATTGCTAACTGAAGGGTATTTGAAAGAGATGAACATATTATATCCTTCCTAACTAATCAAGAAAATTTTAGAGACTTGGCTATTGATGATGAATTTTTTCAAAAGGTTATGACCGAACATGATAATCAAGACCCTAATCCAACAGAAGGAAGTAACCCAACCCAACCTAAAATCCACACTATTCCTCAGGGAGTAATCATTCTTGAGAGCCTTTTTTTATTTACAAGAGAAATTTAAGAAACCAAAAAATACCAAAACCAACAAACTCATAAATCTAGGGCCTACTGACAAGCCCCAAAACATCAACCTCGGGAGATCAATATCACTTGAGGAAAATAATGCCTACCTAAGGTTGTTCAAAGAGTATCAAGATGTGTTTTCATGGTCTTATCAATATTTGAAAACATATGACACCAAGATCATTTATCATACTATCCCGTTAAGACCTGAGGTTAATCCCTTCCAAAACAAGCTACGGAAATTCCACCCATCCCTTGAACCTTTGATGCAGAMARAAATCAAGAAACTATTAGATGCAAAGAYAATATTCCAAGTAAGGCACTCTGSATGGGTGGCCAATCTGGTACCTGTTAAGAAAACGTCATGGGAAATTCGCTTATGTGTAGACTTCATAAATTTAAATAAGGCTTCCGCAAAAGATAACTACCATGTTCCCCCATGGAACAACTTCTGTAGACTGTATCGAGAGAAAATATCTTCTCACTTCTCGATGGATTCTCAGGATATAACCAAGTGTTGGTATCAGAAGAGAATAGACTGAAAACAACCTTCTGAACCAAATGTGGAACATTCTCCTACAAATGCATGCCATTTGGTCTAATCAATGTGGGAGCCACCTTCCAAAGAGCCATGGATGTGTCATTTTGGGGATTAATTAAAAAATGTGTAGTGGTATACCTAGATAACATTATTGTTTATTCCAAGGATAGGGCTGATCATATTGCCCATATCACCCAAAAATTTTAAAGGTGTCAAAATTATGGGATATCCTTGAACCTGAAACAGGCTATATTTGGAGTAGAGGAAGGAAAAATCTTAGGTCACATCATTTCTAAGGATGGTATCCATATAAATTCTGAACATATAAAGTGAATCTCACAACTACCACTCCCTCATAATAAGAAGGCTATGCAATCTTTCTTTGGGAATATTAACTTCATGAGAAAGTTCACCCCGCTTGTCGCTATCTCTTTGGTTATTGCAAAACAATGCAGTAAGATCATTTCCAAAACAAGGAATTTTGTTTTCCTGATGATCCACCCTCAGGGAAAGAAGAAGATTGTGGCCACGACCTCCAGACAAGGTTCCTCCACACGACAACCACAAATGGACAAGGTTGTGGAGGAGTACCGGGACATCTTCACCTCACCCGCAAGGGTGCCTCTGCACTGTCAGGTCAAGCACCCCATCGATCTGACCCTAGATGTGTTGTTTCCTAATGGACCGATCTATCGGTGTTCTGTTCTGGAGAACGATGAAATCAAGCAACAGATTTAGGAGCTACTACCGAGAGGTCACATTCGGCCAAGTTCATCGCCCTGTGGGAGCCCGATTGTGTTGGTGCGGAAGAAGGATGGAACTTGGAGACTCAGTATTGACTATAGGGCGCTGAACAAGATCACTATCTGGAATAGGTACCCGATCCCACGAATCGATGACCTTCTGGACCAACTCAAAGGGGAGAAATATTTCAGCAAGATCGACTTGAAGTCCGGGTATCACCAGGTACCAATCGAACCATCTGATGTGTGTAAGACTGCCTTCAAAGCCAAGGAGGGCCTTTTCGAATGGTTGGTCATACCTTTCGGGTTGATGAATTCTCCCACAACCTTTATGAGGTTGATGGACGACATCTTGCAGCCATTCACCAACTCATTTGCAGTAGTGTACTCGGATGACATCTTGATCTTCAGCCAGACTTGGGAAGACCACCTCCACCACATCCGACAGGTCCTCCAAACACTGCAGAAACACAAGTTGTGTGCCAATTTGGAGAAGTGCACTTTTGGCATGAATCAGGTTCAGTATCTAGGATACATTATTGATGAGCGTGGGGTGCATTGGATCCAACCAAGAACCAAGTCATCCGGGATTGGCCAGCCCCGACCACTCTAACAGAGCTTCGCAGATTTCTAGGTCTTGCTAATTTCTACCGCAGGTTCGTGTTGGGATTCTCTCATATCACTTGGCCCTTGAGTTAAGTCACCAAGGGAGGAGAAAAAACAAATTTTTTTTGGTCAGAAACTCAATAGAAGGCGTTGCTATAATTGAAACATTGCCTCTATTGTGCCCTAGTGCTCACATTACCAAACTTGCAACAACCATTTGAGATCGAGACAAATGCCTCTGACTATGCTATTGGGGAAGTTCTTACTCAATAGGGGCATCAAGTGGCATATCACAGTGCGACACTGTCCGACACATTTCAAAAGTATCCCACTTATGACAAAGAAATGTATTCCAATGTGCAGGCTTGCCAACAGTGGAAGCATTACATTTTGGGGAAGGAAACGATCATCCACATAGACCACCGACCCCTGCAATTCATACAGACACAAGGGAAGTTGCAGAATGATCACCATCAGAAGTGGTCCACATATATGCAACAGTTTCATTTGAACATCAAGTACAAGAAGGGCAGCACCAATAATGTTGCAGATTGCCTCAGTCGACCACCGATCGTGGCGATAACCACCGTGCCCAACTCTTGTGGGCATGAGACTTCTTATTGGCCGCTTCTCTACAAGAGCGATCCAGATTTTGGCCACACATACAAGACGCTCTTGGAGGGTAACCGAGTTGCAAATTTTCACCTCCAGGATGCACTACTATATCACCTAGGACACCTTTGTGTTCCTTCAAGCAAGCGTGCCAAGATGATTTGGGAAGCACACTATAGTTGGGTTGCTGGGCATTTCGGGGTCAAGAAAACAGTGGCAGTACTGCAAAAGTATTTCTATTGGCCAAACCTTCGACACGATGTCAGGAAGTACATCAGATCCTGCACTGCCTACGCCATTGCCAAATTGACCATCAAGAAGCAAGGCTTCTATACTTCGTTGCCTACTCCTAGTCGACCTTGGGAATCCATCTCCATGGATTACATGTCGGGCCTTGCTTCTACTAAGCATGGAAACAACTGTGTTTTCATGGCCATCGACAGGTTCTCGAGGATGGCCATTATGGCGGCCTGAAAGAAGAATATCATAGCAGAAGCCACTGCTCAACTCTTCTTTGAACGAGTGTGGGTACACTTTGGGATCCCACAGTCTATCATCTCAGATCGGGACAGCAGGTTCCTCAGTACATTTTGGTCCAGCCTCTAGTCAATGCTGGACACCAAGCTCACCAAGTCCACAAATTTCCATCCCCAAACTGATGGCCAGACAGAGGTCGACAACAAGATGATCGTACACATTTTTTGCATGTATAACTCAAAGCATCCATGCACATGGGATGAGAGCCTCCCCTATGTACAACATAGCTATAATTGGGCCCTCCATAGTTCAACCGACCACAACCCCTTTCAGGTGGGCTTGGGATTCCAACCACTATGTCCCATTGACATAGCCATACCATTTGCAGGTACTCAGGTTGATTCGGCTCATGTCCAGTCTGAAGCTGCCAAGGCAAAGAGCTTCATTGAGCGCATTCAGCACATTCACCTATAGGTTCATGAAATATTGGATAGGGTCAATGCTAAGTACAAGAATCGACATGATCAACATCGGGTCCAACACAACTTCCAAGTGGGCGACAAAGTGTGGCTACATTTGCAGAAGGAGCGCCTCACTGGACCCCACCGCAAGCTTCACTCGATCCGATATGGGCCATACACCATCACCAAGGTTGTAGGGGACAATGCCTTCAAGCTCAGTATCCCACCATTCCTTGTTCTGCATCTAGTGTTCAATGTGGACCACCTTTGGCCTTACTTTCCACCTCTACTGGACACATCTTACATGGAAGAACAACTCACACCAACAAAGTTAAACCCAGACTCCATGGAACAAGCCACAATTCATCGGATTATGGACACACATATCAAGAACAGCTGCCAGAAGAGGATTCAACTATATCGAGTTGTCAAAGCAAGCCAACTCCTTCAACAGGGCAAGTGGCTCACCAGGGACCAAGTTCAGCAGAAGTTTCCTCATCTCATGGAGGAACTCAACACAATGGGGACCATTGCTTCCTAAGGGGGGAGGAATGATCCAGGTGGATATTTGTGGCCACCTGCCTATTCCACTTGGTCCCCCACCATTGTTTCTTTCAGTTTTTCAGTTTCCTCAATTGTAGCACAATTTACTATTTTTGGCAGTTTTTCGGGTCTTGGACTTCTAGAGCTGTTTTGAGGCCCTAAATGACTTTTTTTGGGCATGGTCCGATCGATAAATATTAGTTTGTTTTCAACCATGTTATTCACTATCAACATTTGTAGTCCTCGGATAGATCTTTCTAACGATGTTTCATATGCATCAAACGGAGATAGTATGCCAAAGTTACGACCCCGAGAAATTGATGTACCAATTTACCCCGACGGGGCCCATATTCTGGCAGTTCATCTCGTAGGGTTAGGTTTTTGGATGTTTATGGTTTCCATTGTTTCTCAATAATATTTAGGCCTTTGAACCTCATTGTAACACAGAGTTCAGAGGCATGTATCCACCACATCTCTTCTCACAGATAAGCTACCAGCGCGCTAGCTAGTTTATTTCTATTATGTCTGTAAACAAATTTCAGTTCTTTGATATTAATGAAATGAAGTGTTATTTCTGCTACATCTTTGTATTCATGGTTATTGTGTATTTTTTTGCATTCCTGCATAAATTTGGATCAACTTTTGATGGCGATCGTTCTGCAATTTCCCCTGTGTCTGTATGAACTGCAGAGGATTGTGATCAGTGTGTATGATCGTCTCTTTTCCCAGAATGTAATGTTTCCATTAACGAAAGGATTTTACAATAGAATACATTTCCTTGTCATAGGTGGGGTATTTCCGGATAGTATCAAAGAGTGTCTCACTATGGTATGCCACCAGATGCCCGTGTTGAGTGAGAATTGCGCCCACAGCATAGTCAGATGCATTAGTCTCAATCTCGAACAGTTGATGCAAATTGGGCAAGCAGAGTACTGGAGCTGAGCACAAGCGATGCTTTAGATCATCGAATGCTCATTCTTGCTCCTTCCCCCACACGAACTTGTCCCTACCAACGCCCTTGGTCACTTGGCTGAGGGCCCATGCAATATGGGAGAATCCCAACATGAACCGTTGGTAGAAGTTCGCTAGTTCCAAGAAGCTCTAAAGCTCAGTCAGTGTGGTCGGGGTTGGCCACTCACATATGACTTGGATCTTAGTTGGATCAACATGTACCCCATGCTCATCAACAATGTATCCAAAGTATTGGACCCTGTTCATGCCAAAAGATCATTTTTCCAAGCTCGCATATAGCTTGTGCTACCGCAGAGTGCTCAAAACCTGTTGAATATGCCGCATGTGCTCCTCCCACGTTCTATTGAATATGAGGATGTCATCCAAATATACCACCACAAAGGAGTTGGTGAAGGATCTCAATACATAATCCATCAACCTCATGAAAGTGGTTGGTGCATTTGTTAAGCTAAAGGGCATGACTAGCCATTCAAAGAGACCTTCTTGTGTTGCGGCTTGGATTAGTTGTCCTAAGGGTGGCCATCTTGACTTGGTCCCTTGCTATGTGGGTTGGGGTTATCTTTTCCCTACTTCGGCTGTGAGGGGTTTGTAGATCCAAACTCTCGCCTTTTCTGCTTAAATTTTTGCTCGATCTTGACAACGTATCTATAAGTTGTGCCCAATGAGGCAATGTCCAAAAACTCCATTTCTATTTGAATGTATCTATGCAAACAGTCATGGTATTTGAGCACCAGATGACGATCAGAGTCTTTGATACCCAATTTGGTGCGTAGGGTATGGAAAATATTGGTGAAATCTAGTAATGTCTGGTCCCTTTCTTGACGTAGGGTGGTCCATCTGGTGTACTGGTCCTCGTAGCTTCCAACAGGGTAGTATTATTCTTTAATGGTGTCCTAGAAGGAATTCCATGTAAGTATCCCACTAGTCTTTAACATGGGGAACAATCTTGAGGAGTGCAAAAGTGATCTTTTCCCTATCGAAAAAATTGTGCACCGAAAAATACCCTTCGAGCATATTCAACCATTTATCTACATCATCCACATCTATCAATCCTTAAAATAATGGAATATCAAAATTTACTTGTATCTTAAAGGGGGTTGCATGGCTGCTTGATGAAGATGATTCTCCTGTGGGCAGTCATCGAAGGATCTGCACGAAGTTGTCCATCATTTCATTCATTTGTCGTGTGAGGGCTTCCTCGAGCAACATTTTAATAGGATCTCTTGCTCCATCATCTTTATTTTCGTCCCCCATGGGTTGTTGTCGGGCTTGGCGCGACCCATCTTGTAATGGCTCGATTGGTTCGAGTCCCAACTTCTTGTACCCAGATCTTGTCAAGGACATGCACAAAGAAAAATAAATGAAGAGAAGACTGCTCTGATACCACTGATCTGGATTTAGGAGCGGAACAAACTGATTAACAGAATGAATACAACAAACACAGAGATATGTAGAATAACACAGATATCCAGTGAACAATATCTTCTATTGAATAATGAAATAGGCTGAAACTATAAAACTGCAGAACTGAAACACTTGCTTGAATGGTGGTAGCTATCTCTAAGAAGAGATGTGGCTGATATGTGCCTCCGTCTAAGCATAATCCATTACAATGAGACTCTAGAGGCCTTTTTGATATTATTCATGAATGCCAAAACCCTAGACATCCAAAAACCTAACCCTAGAAGGTGAAACGCCAAAAGTCATGTGGACCCCTATGGGTAAGTTGGTGTAAATTGGTACCTCAACTTCCAAGGGTCCTAACTTTTGCATACGACCTTCGTTTTAGGCATGTCATAGCCCGTTGGAAAGGTCTTTCGGATAAATACACATTCCACCATCAAACTTTGACTTTGTCTATAGTTTGATTGTGGCAAGCCAAAAAAACAACATTTAGGGCCCCAAAACGACCATGGAAATACAACAAGATGTGCTGACATGAAAACATACAAAATAAGCCAGTTGGATTAGGAAAGAGTCCACCAGTATCCACCTGGAGGATGTGTGGGGCTTCAGACAACCCCATAAGTGTAGAACCCACAATTACAAAGAAGTATAGAAGAACGTGCTGAACAAAAACACAAAAAGACAGAAACACAGAGTGGATTTAGGACCTCATGAATCCAGAGAAGACTGATCCAAATTTATGAGCGAAGCGAACTGATTAATACACTAAATACAATAAACACAGAGATATGAATAATAAGACATATATCCAGTGAACAATATCTTCTATTGAATAATGAAATAGGCTGAAACTGTAAGACTGCAGAACTAAAACACTTGCTCAAATGGTGGTAGCTATCTCTGAGAAGAGATGTGGTTGCTATGTGCCTCTGTCTAAGCAAAATCCATTACAATGAGGCTCTAGAGGCCTTTTTGATATTACTCATGAATGTCAAAACCCTAGACATCCAAAAACCTAACCCTATAAGGTGAAACGCCAAAAGTCATGTGGGCCCCTATGGGTAAGTTGGTGTAAGTTGGTACCTCAACTTCCCAAGGTCGTAACTTTTGCATACGACCTCCATTTTCGGCGCATGATAGCCCGTTGGAAAGGTCTTTCAGAGAACTACACTCCTCTCTTGATCTAATACCACTGATCCATTGGAGAGGTCTTTCAGTCTGTTATCCCACATGCATCGTGAGAATTGTTCTCCTCTCACTCTCTCATATATAATTGAGGTGAAGGAGGCCCTTTAAGCATGCAATGGAGTGTGATGTAAATCTTCTTGTGAATGAAGTGTAGCCAACATCTCTTTC